>JASAUF010000226.1:570000-803682 GCA_030180095.1 Magnolia changhungtana
CATAAAAAATGAAAACAGTTTCCTCACTTGATTTGCATTTATCTTTGCTATGGCCCACCAAAATTTTAGATCAATGTGAAAATTTGTCCCTTGGGGTTTCATGGGATTCCACATCACATGGACCATTCAGATTAGACACCCATGACATGTGCGTAGGTGAGCAGGACCTCTCTCTCTCTCTCTCTCTCTCTCTCTCTCTCTCTCTCTCTCTCTCTCTCTCTCTCTATATATATATATATATATATATATATATATATATATATAAAACACGTATTTGAAATTTTCTTTCAAAAGTTACTTATCTATACATTATTACTAATATAATGGGTGAAAGTGGTCTGACCACTCATGCGGTCAGCTCAGACTCACAAACACGCGCTTCCTAATCTAAGATAGGAAGAAAGTACCGGGGTTGATCATGACCAAAGGGCTTCAGAACAATCCTATCTTAGATCGATTTGAAGGATAACGGGCGACGACCTCTTGAGCTGAAGCCACGACACTGTATATCTCAAAGTTCATACCGAGCATGCCTGACCCCCGAGGAACGCCCAGATTTATCCAATATGCTCGATCGATCGAGGGCCCGACTTGGCTAGCCCTCGACAGGAGACTAGGAGACCAGATGGTTCGATGAGATTAAGGGTATGGTCATCCAGGATGACGAACCTCACCGAGGTGAGCCTGCCCCCTGTGCTTAAGCACGAACGGACCAAGGAATTAGTCAGTCGACCAGCAATGGTCAATGTGAAAGACCACCTTGAGACGACCATGGAGGTCAGCTCGACTAATCGGGGGCTCGACCAATCGGGGGCTCGACCCAACTCAGCCTCGACCATCCGTCACATGATTTTAGGGCCGACCACTTCAACACTTATCACCCCCACGAATTCAACGTAACAGTTGAGAAACATACACAATGATTGCACCTATGATCGAGAACCATTTTTAATCCCAATAATGACCCCTCTACACTATAAATAGGGGACCCATCTACACTAAGAGGTACGCACAACCTCACCCAAGAAAGCCTGTCCACACGACTTGACCCAAATTCCTATCCTAACTTTGGCATCGGAGGGTCCCCTGCCATATTCAAGGTCTCCTTTGTCTTCTTTGTGTGTAGATATTCAAGTCCAATGGTTCGGCAAAAGGGTGAACCAGATTTCTGCATGCATCAACATTTTGGCGTCGTCTATGGGAATAGACATTAGAGCCATTTCCAACCCTCAGAGAGGAGTACGATGGCAAGGGGAAGAAAGAAGGCCCTCGCCGCGATTGCCGCAGCCGACCCTGTGCCAGTAAACTAGCCTGAGGAACATTAGAACTCTTCTTCATAGTTCTAGGCTGAGTCAGCTCCCGTGGACCCGGCTCAGCGATCTCGGAACCAAGGAGGATGCCTTCTCTCCCTAGAACTCCAGGTTGAAATGTTGGCTAGCAACATTGCCCAGATAAAGCAGATGGTGGAGAGGCAAATCCCTCCCCCCGTCCAAGCCTCCACTATGTGAACCGCTGCCGAAGCCACCTAACCGTCCCAAGCACTAGTGGGGTCCCAGAGCCAGCAACTAGAACGTGCAACCTCCCGCATCTGACCTGCATCACGCGTTGAAGGAGAGGAGGCGGGAAAAACCCCCAGCGATGGTCCCCACCCCTGAGGCTATAGCCAAAAACGGGGGCCCCTGAGAGGCTCAGCTCGAAGAACTATGGGATCAGATCAGCAACATCCACCAGGCCTATCAAGCATCAGCCCTAACCCCAATAGGCGCGATGCTAGAAGAGACCGAGCCGCCATTCACGGACAACATCATGGAATCCCCTCTTCCTCCAAGGTTCCAGATGTCGCTAATTCCCCCTATTTAGGATCAGGAGACCCTGTTGAGCACTTGGAATCCTTCAGGGCATGATTGGAGCTCCAATTAGCATCGTAACTCATCATGTGTCGTGCCTTCGCCATGACCTTGACAGGGGCAGCACGAAGATGGTATTGACAACTGAAACTGAGATTCATCCCTTCCTTTTCTAACCTTAACAAGGCCTTTCTTACTTAGTTCATCATCGGGAAGGACCGTAGAAAGTCATCCACCCACCTACTCTCCATAAAACAAAAGGAAGGCGAGCCATTAAAAGATTACATTACACACTTCAACGAAGAAGCAGTCCAGGTGGATGATTACTTCGACAAGATTTCCCTGACCGCTATGATATCCAACCTAAGAGAAGGGAAGTTCCTTTTCTCCGTAAATAAAAACCCTCCATCAACCTTACCTGACCTTCCGAGCCAAGCCCAAAATTACTCTAACGCTGGGGAGCTCTTCATCTCCAGGAGAGCCACTCGAGACTTCAAGGGCTCGAGTAAGGACAAGAAGCGAAGGGAAGAAGCAAATCCTCATGCGCCTGACAATAAGAGGAGAAAGGACGATGACTCGACTAAAGGATCACGTTCGCGCAGATGACCTGAAAGTCAGTTCAACTCCTACACTCCTCTCAATACCACACCTGAACAGGTCCTCATGGAGGTCCGGGACAAGCGACTCTTAAAATGGCCAAATAAAATGAAGGCTGACGTCAACAGGTGCGATAGGTGGAAGTACTGTCACTTCCATTGTGACCACGACCTCTCCACCAGCGAGTGCTTCAATCTCAAGGAGGAGATTGAATCTCTCATTTGCAATGGATATTTATGCGAGTATGTTGATAGGAGAGGGGACCAAGTAGATCGAAAAGATGAGCTGCCAAGTAGTGGGATCAACAATGAGCCTACAAGCGAAATCTGCACCATCTTTGGTGGGCCTGCAGGAGGCGGGGATTCGAACTAAGCCCGAAAGGCCCATGCTCAGAGTATTAGCTCGAACCATTACATCCATCTCACCTGTAGACCACCCAAGGAGCAATGGATGCGCTCCTGCGAACTAACATTTGCTGAGGAGGATGCCCATGCAATCCAACACTCGCACGATGACGCCTTAGTCATAGCCATGACCATAGCCAACTGAAAGGTATATCGCATTCTTGTGGACACGGGTAGCTCGGCCGCCATACTCTTCATCGAGGCGTTCAACAAAATGGGAATCGACAAGTCATGGCTCCAACCTGTCAAGACTCCACTACTCGGGTTCGCAGGAGACGAGGTCATTTTCGAAGGGTCTATCCAACTCCCGGTCATTGATGGAGAAGGACAAAATCAAACCACTAAAATGGTCGACTTCTTGGTGGTTGATTGTCCCTCTGCCTACAACTCCATCATTGAATGACCTTCACTCAATTCCATGAAAGTCATGGTGTCTACTTACCACCTCATGATGATGTTCCCCACCGATCATGGGGTCGGCCAGATCAGAGGGGACCAACAAGAAGCTCGTCAATGCTACTCCACCTCTCTGAAAGCGAGAACCCCGGTCTATGCCCTGACGATCACTTCCATCGACCCCAAAGAAGAATCGCTCGAAAAGGGATTTCCAATGGAAGATCTCTTGGTTATTCCCCTCGACGAATCTGACCCAACCTGAGCTATTCAAGTCGGCTCATCACTGACTCCTGATCTACGAAGCTAAGTAATGGATCTCCTTTGGCACCACGCTGATGTGTTTACCTTGTCTCATCAAGAAATGCCCGGCATCAGTCCCAAGGTGATTGTCCACAAATTGAATGTGGACCCTAATCACAGACCGGTAAGATAGAAGAGACGAGCTTTCAAACCAGAATAGTATGTTGTTATTGTAGAAGAGGTCGAAAAACTCTTAGATGTAGGATTCATCGAGGAAATCTATTACCCAAACTGGATCGCCATCATCGTCTTTGTGAGGAAGTCCAATGAGAAGTGGCAGTTTTTGTTGATTACACTGACATGAACAAAGCTTGCCCCAAGGATAGTTTTCCTCTCCCCAGAATCGACTAGCTAGTCGATAGCACAGAAGGGCATAAACTCCTAAGCTTCATGGATGCATACTTGGGCTATAATCAAATAGTCATGCACCAGCATGACAAGCAAAAAACGACCTTAGTCACTAAAAAATGGCTCTACCACTACAAGGTCATGCCCTTCGGGCTAAAGAACGATGGGGCTACACATCAACAACTTGTAAATAAAATGTTTGCTCGGCAAATTGGGCGCTCTATGGAGGTTTATGTCGACAACATGCTTGTGAAAAGCGTCAGGGCGGCCGACCACATCATCGACCTTGAGGAGATGTTCTCAATTTTACAACAATATCAGATGAAATCAAACCCAACAAGTGTGCATTCAGGGTCAGGTTGGGTAAATTCCTCGACTTCTTAGTCAACTAGAGAGGGATCGAAGCGAATCTTGTAAGTGCTTATACTCAAGCACAATCAAGTTTATCAAATTTTATAGTCTTGAAAGGATCACAAGCTCTCATGAAGATACTTTTCGACAACTCATGAAGTTTTATTATTGACTCGATTAAGTATCTTAAGGAGGACTCAACATCTCAAGGCATAAAAGTACATGGTTCAAAGATCAGAACACTCCGGATGAGTCAACCATCAAGTAGTGTAACTTTAGATTGACCTTAGGTTAGGTGTATTTTTCATATCATTTTAATTATCATTTTTTATGTTAAAATACACTCAAGTTAGGCCAGCCCGACAGCCCGACATCTAGTTCAGCCAGCCTAACTGCCTTAAGCTAACCCTACATAATTCGGGCAACTTTACAGATTGAACAAGATTTTTCATGGCATGTTTGGCCAGCCTGACCTTGGGTTCGGCCAGCCCAAATATGTTCGATCAAGTTTCCAGCAATGCAAGATTTGGGCCAACTGAATTTTTTAAAGATCTTATCCTGTGAAAAATGAAGATTTATTGCAATGCAATCGTTGGAATTCGACCAACCGAACCTAACATCAGGCTGGCCAAATTTTCAATTCCTTTAGCTATAAATAAAGGTCTTCTCTCATTCATTCCTCCAACGAAAATCAGTGAGAAATCCTTTCTATTCAAGAGAGAAAGTTAGGCTCCTCTTAAGCTGTTGAGCGGTAATTCTAATCTTTTGTTTAAGCTTATTTTATTCTCTTTCTCAAGTTGCTTTAATTGTTTTTAATAGAGTGATACAAACTCTACTTGAGATTTAGATAATAGAATCTACAGCACGTAGAGTTCTGTTTTATTGAGTACTCAATAGATCCCTATATTCTTTTGGGTTGAAATTATACACGGCTTCGTCAATATCCTAAGAAGAAGATCGCTGCAACTAAGCTACAGTCACATCTTCGACTCGCCAATCAAAGATAAATATTGTATTTACTTTATTTCATTTTGGATTTTTCTAAGATAGCCCAGAAATCTCAACGGGTTTGTTTGTAGCAATCCCATGAAAATCACAAAGTGTGTTTTATTGAGATAGCCCGTGAAAATCACAAGAACTGTATCAGGTTGTTAAGGTGACCATGGAAAAACCTTGTAATAGTGAAAGCTAAAATTGCGAGAGTAGTAATTTTAAGAGTGGAGTAGGTGTGAATTTAAGCACCAAACCACTATAATTCCTTTGTGCATTGTGGTGAATGTTTTTATTATTTATATGCTTGTCTTGTAATTAATTTTCTCTTGCTAAGTTTAATATTTTGATTTCAAAGATGTCATGAAATAAGGTTGTTCTGCCTAAATCTTTTAAGTGAAACTTGTCCTACAAACTATTTGATATCAAGAATTTAATACTCTAAGCAATTGAGTATTATTGTTTTATTATTCAACATTATATCGAAATATTTGACATAGTCCTATTCACACCCCCCCCCCCCCCCCCCCCTCTTTTTAAGACATTTATAGCTCGTCCTTTGAAATCCTAACAAGATTAGAGCCTTGTTGGAGATGAGCTCACCTCGGACTGTCAAAGAAATCCAATGCCTCACCGGAAGAGTTGTCGTCCTCAACCGCTTCGTGTCTAGAGCAACCGATAAATGCCTCCCGTTCTTCCAAAAACTGAAGGGTAAGAAGAAGGCAAGGTGTACCGGGGATTATGAACAAGCATTTTAACAACTAAAGCAATACATGAAGTCACTCCCATTACTCTTAAAGCCGAAACATGGAGAACCCTTGCTACTATACTTAACAGTCATGGCAACAACAATCATTTTAGCCGTCATCCGAGAATCCAAAGGAAAGTAACTTCCTATGTATTACATCAGTAAAGCCCTGGTCCCAACTGAGGCCAAATATCCGAGCTTAGAAAAACTCACCTTGGCTCTGATAATCTCATCTCAATGTCTTCGCCCATACTTCCAAGCCCACACAATAGTGGCCCCGACTGATCAACCTCTCTGCCAAGTGCTCCAAAGGCCTGAGGTGTCGAAAGACTCACGAAATGGATGATTGAATCAGTGAATTTGACATCAAATATTAGTTGAGTGCCATCAAGGGTCAGGCAGTGGCTGACTTCATCGTCGAGTTCACTGAATGCAAAGAACAAGTTGCTTCAGACGAACCAAATGGAAGTGCCGACCCCACAACCAACCTGATGGATGAGTTTGATCAGCCAATCGACATAGACTCGTCGGTCACAACATCAAGTTATCCGAAGCCAAAACAGCTAGTCAAATATGCCCAAACGTCCGAAGCCGACAACCCCACCTAGACACCGTACGTCGACAAGTCTTCCAACTTCAAGCGCGGCGATGTCGACATCATCCTCATAACCCCCGACCTGACTTCTGTCCAGTATGCTTCATGGTTTGGGTTTTGCGCATCTAACAATGTCACGAAATACGAAGCATTGCAGCAAGACTTAGGTTAACAGCAACTATGAGGGCTCAAGTCCTAGAGGTCTGCTATGACTCCCAACTCGTCGTCAATCAGGTCGTCAACAAATACCAAGCCAAGGAGAAGCAGATGGTCACATATTTGTAAAAATCTCGAGAGCTCATAAGAAAATTCCAGAGGTGCAACATCAGCTTAATCACGAGGTCAGAAAATTCAAAGGTAGACGCATTAGCAAAATTAGCATCTGTGGATGAGGAAGACATCTCGAGGTCGATCTCGATCAAGTACTTAGCCGAGTCAAGCATCCATAAGCTACCCAGAAACCACCCTATCCATACATACAAGCCTAAGCTAAATGGACCTTATTATCGAATACCTCCGAGAAGGCAAGCTTCCCGACGACCGACTAAAAGCACGTAAACTCATATTTAGGTCAGCTCAGTATACGATGATAGGAGATATCTCATACAAGAAAGGGTACTACTCTATGCCCTATCTCAAGTGTCTCTGACCTGAAGAGGCCAATTACGTACTAAAGGAAATTCATGAAGGGGTATGTGGTAATCATTCTGGAGGCCGAGCTCTCACTCACAAGGTCGTCCGAGAAGGGTACTTATGGCCGACCATTTAGAAAGACGCAAAATAGTATGCTCAAAGGTGTGATAAGGTTAGAGGGTCGTGACTATCCCTCACCAGCCCACCGAGGAACTGACTCCAATGACCAGACCTTGGTTGTTCGCCCAATGGGGGATTGACATCATCGGCCCATTACCCACGGGTAAAGGTATGACCCGATACACAGTTGTGGTGGTCAACTACTTCACCAAGTGGGGCCGAGGCTGAGCCTTTAGCTAAGATTACTGAGCAGAAAATCACCAACTTTGTTTGGAAGAATATCATATATAGGTTCGGAATCCTGCACATGATCATTTCAGATAATGGAAGACAGTTCGATAACCACAAGTTCCAAAGTATGTGTCGGGAGCTCAGCGTCCATAACGCCTAATCGTCAACTCGACACCCCCCAAGCTAACGGGCAGGTGGAAACAATCAATAAGATAATCAAGAACCACCTTAAGATCAGTCTTAAGAAGACAAAAGGTGTCTGGGCCTATAAGACTACTGCTCAAACATCCACTACGGAAACTTTAGTCTCTTTGGCCTTTAGAACGGAGGTCGTCATCCCGGTCGAAATGGGACTCCCTATAGCACGTGTGAGATTCTACAATGAAGCTCAGAACGCCTATGTAACATCCCAAAAAAATCCGTACAAAGACCGGAGTACAACCTCAGGCAGGACAACCCAAAGACCACACTCGGTTATATAATTTAGACGGGATTTAATTAAATGCTAAGCATTCGGTGGGTTAAGCTTGGACCACCATTTTCACAAATGTGGAGGCCTAGAATCAGGAGTACCACTGGTCCAATGCTATCTGAAGACCTAGGAGAAATCCCAAGGGCCTGTCTCTCTCGGGAGTACTGAAACTCCGAAAGGGACCTAGACCGCACGTCGAGGGTCCGATGACCTTGAAAATATAGGACAATGTCCGTCCAGCTAGGCTTGACAACCATCGTGGGAGCCAAGTCTAGATAGTGTCCAAAAATGCCCAACTTCAACAGTGAGTTAAGAGCGTGAGAAATGCAAATATCCTAAGAAAATGAACTGAAACTTAAGTGAATTGGGTCGTCCGCTCTTATGCAAAGTTGAGGATTTCGGACCGTTGGTTTGTGACCAAACTTCAAATATGGAAAAAGGAAATTTCCCTGCACATATCTGTATAACCGTGGTCCCGATTGGACACGTATGACCGTTGATCTGACACAAGCTCTCCACAGTCGATCGGCTTATCCGATCGCACCGAAATCATGTCCTAGCGTGGATCCTTTGTCAAGGAGCATACCCCATGACATAGATGGGCCGTGGGCCTCCCTAAGAGCCCTGTTTGTCAGAAATAGCTGCCCACAGGGTATAAACATAGTATAAAGTGGCCTTGGAGCCATTTATACCTCATCTAGGGCTATAAATAGCTCTCATTTCACCCCCTCTCTCCCACATACGAATTTTGCAAACCCTAAGGGGAGAGAGAAGAGAAAAGAGAAAAGTAGAGAAGAAGGAAACTTGGGGAAAATCGTTGCAACTGTGGGAGATCTTCCCCCACGCATCCACGGGCCTAATCACCGCCGCGTTTCACGACCGAGATGCTTCCAACTAGAACTTAGGGTAAGAAATACCAACCCTAATAGTGATATAGATCTCCCGGATTGTTTTTATCCAACCTGGCTAACCCGTTTAATCGTTTAGGTGCCCGACATTTCGTTTTTGGAAACGTAGTCCTAGGACCAAGTCTGAATCAGGCGTGCTACCGAAAGGTGTGGACTATAAACGCTTAGGTTACGGTTTATCATTGCTTTCATGTCAGTTAAAGACTTATGTTTGCCATGATTGCTACCTTATTGTCTTAAACACGTCAATTTCTATATGTGATACACCTATGAACTGTAATAAATAAATGACGCAATTTATGTGTTTGATGAAATGTCTAAATGAGGTATAAAAAACGATTAGTGCTTGCCATGATAGTTAATCTAGGATTCATTGTTGTCATATGCACATGTATTTCTCTATGTAATGAATTGATAACTTATAAGTTGTAGCTAACATAGTCTATGTGTTTGATAAATTGTCTAAATGAGAAATAGTTGATGATTTGCACTTCCTATGATTATTAAGATAGGATTCTTTGAGGTCTTATGCATATGTACTTTCTCTATGTAACCAATTGATAAAATGCAAGTTGTAGTTAACATGGCCTATGTGTTTGATGAAATGCCCCAATGAGAAATTCATTAGGATTGCTTGTCGAATATTGATACATATATTACACGTGTGTGTTAGCAGCATTTGGATAGGAATGGGGCTACAATCGTAGTCCATGCAATCGATAAACGCCCATATTTGGGTGGCCGAATTAGTCTGGCCACCTTGGGTAAACCCGAATGATACGGGTCGTACGACGACTGCCGACAGTGACTAGGCCACGAGGGGCGCTTATGTACTCCATGTCGATTAGGTCAGCGTGCGCCCGTACCAATCAAGCTTGCCTAATAAACCGATTGACCTATTGTGTGTTTACCATGTATGGACTCGACTGTCTGAATCTAAGGTACCCCTCACCGATGTAAAGATCCACTTTTAACCATGGTACCACGATCTTCAAGACTCGTGAGCCGGGCATGGTGGTATAGGACACCGTGTTCGTGTTGTCAGCCTATGTTGGGGCGACGAGCCTCCCTATAGTGACCGCGAGCACCACTTCTTGTAACTTGTCTATCATATGTGCTTATCTAGGAGTGACGAACCTAGATGAATCGAGAACATAGGAATAAGACCACTGCGGTTGTCTGATGCCTAATGTTTAATTTGTGTCAATATTAAAAAGGGAGGTACCCTAGCTTCCCAAACTTACTGGATGAATGAGCATAATTAATCACTTGGCTAACATGACCATGCATCACACTGTATTAGTTAGAATGTGGCAAAAAGGCGTTGGAGTCCCACATTTGAGGAAGAGTTGTCATATGCGAAACAGGCGGTCGGAGCACGTGTTGAGAGAGTGTTGATGGGTGAGGGCATGCATCATTACTTACACTCAATTCCTGCATTAAAAAGAATAGTTAGGAAGTGATTGTTATGATTACCTTATCGTTACTGTTTTAATTGACTTGGTAACATGTGTAACTTTTGCCTTATATAACCACTGAGTTGATCACTCACTCTCACTCTAGGACAGTGTTTTAAAACACCAACAAGACGCTAATATAGGTGCAGGTACGGACGACGTCGATTCATTGGAGTAGGACTTCTTGGATGAGGAGGAATTCTCCTACTTATAACTCTTGGGCGGGCCGATGTAGGCCGTGTGCCGTTATGCAGGGAACATTGGGCAACTGGGCTTAGTTGGACACTACATCTACAATACCTCATTTCGTTCATTTTAAAATTATACATGTATATATCAAACCCGGTCGCAGACTCATAATCTGGACGGAATGTTGTGGGACATGTACATATTTACATAGATATGTTTTGGATTTACGCATTTGCTTAACTTCATTAAATCTGGAGTATGATACGTCGTTTAGTAAAATTCTATGCATGCTTAATCAGTCAACATGGAAGAAATTAGAAAACTATCTTTTATAGGACATAAGTGATGTTCGAAATCTCGAGAGTCGGGCTTTGCTCGACCCTCGAAATTCAGTGCGTTACAGCCTAACAGATGGCCATGAGCCTCGAACTTCTCTAAGAAAGAAGAGAACAAGCCAAGCTTATGACTGCGGCCCAGTAGTAGAAGGTCGCTCGGTTGTACAACTCTAGAGTAAAAATTTGAAGATTCCGACCAGGAGATCTAGTCCTCTGTAAGACATTCCAAAGCACTAAGGAGCATGGGTCGGGAGCTCTAGGGCTAAACAGAGGACTTACCGAGTGACATGAACAGCTCGATCTAGCACCTATCAACTTGAGGATTTATAAGAACGACCTTTACTGCACCCATGAAATGCCAAGCACCTAAAGATCTACTACCCATAGGCCATCCAGACCACAAAGAAAGGGCAAGTGGCCTATCGAGGTCAGGAACGATAGGATCACTTGTAAATCTACTGAAATTTTTACAATAAAGCCTTCTTGACACGAGGAAATTTCATTTATTATCTTTAGCTACTCGGACTACCGAGGACCTCCTTTAATGTAAGGAGAACTATTTCAACACTGAAGAGACTCACCTCAAAGCATAATCCGTGATTTGTAGCCATCCTTGAACCGATGCTTAAAGATGGTAAAAGGGTGGCAACTGGTCTGAAATTCGGTTTCCATTCCTCTCTCTCCAATGGAGAAGTGAGAGGGAAGATATGGGTGTATACAACAGCCCCCTCAGCTTATTAGTATTGTCCACAACTAACCAAATGCTTTCTCTCACTGCATCTTTGCCAAATTTTCAGGCTCCCATACAGGTATCTATAGTGTATGCTAAATTTGTTAGGAGCTTAAGGAGGGAACTTTGGGTGGACATGGTTGTTTTGTTCAGATTGACTACTAACCCATGGGCCTTGTGTGGCGACTTCAATGCGATGATTGAAGCTTCAGAGAGAAGAAGTAGGAGAAACTTCGATCAAGCTAGGGCCGAAGATTTCGCTAAGGCGATTAACACAGCTGGATTGATCGATGCAGGCTTTGTAGGCAACCGATTTACTTGGTGCAATAATCAGTCTGTTAATGCGAGAGTCAGGGCTAGGATGGACAGGGTGCTACTAAACGCTGACTGGGTGAACACCTTCCTGTGTCTTCATGTTGAGCACCTGCCCCGAGCTTCCTCAGATCATGCACCCCTACTTCTTCAATTCCCAAATCAGTTCATCAACTCCTCTGTCAAGCCTTTTAGATTTTAGAGAACGTGGATGCAACATGAGTCATTTTTATAGGTAGTTAAAGATGCTTGGGAGGGTGAGGTCTCTCCACAATCGTTGTTGAACGTTCAACTAAATCTTAGGAAGGTTAAATTAGCCCTAACATTTTGGAATAAGCAGGTTTTTTGTGACATTTTCAAGCAAGTGAAGTAGGCAAAGAAAGAACTAGAGGAGATTGATATCAGACTGCAACAAGTTTCAGGCGTGTTAAGGGAAGATATTAGTATTCAGCAGGAATATGTCACGGTGAGACAGAATTTGTCTAAGGTCGAACTCATGGCTGAGATATTTTGGAAACAAAAGTCCAGGAATAACTAGCTTGCTAAGGGTGATAGGAACACTAAGTTCTTTCATGCCTCAGCTAAATATAATTAAAGAAGGAATGAAATCAGGGCCATTGAGTTAGAATCTAGAGTTCATCTCGTTGAGCCTATCGGAATCAAATCTGAAGCAGTAAGGTATTTTCAAGACATGTGGGCGGGCCCCCAGGTGTGGCTGGCAGGCTACTGTAGTGGGCGAGCTACTGTTGCAGTTGACTGTAGCAAAACTTTGTCCCACATCAAAAGTGTCATCTAAAGTTGTGGTGGTTATATGTGAGTTGTCACCCTATACTGTATGAGGCCTTTTGGGGGCGACCCCAAGAACAAAACCGTGTGGGCTGTGCCCAGAGCGGATAATATCATACAGTGTGGGCGTGGGCCGTTACAAATGGTATCAGAACCGAGGACGGCTCTACCCTCGGTGGGGGATAATGTGACACCCCAGTCACTGCTTCATATGGGCGAGCACACGTGGGCGGGCACACATGTGAGCAAGCCCCAGATGTGTGGCCGCTGTGCGAGGCCGTGTGCCCGACATGTGCTACCGTGGCTGGGTGAGCTACTATTACAGTTGACTGTAGTGAAAGTTTGTCCCACATCAGAAGTGTCGTCTGAAGTTGTGGTGGTTATATGTGGAGTTGTCACCCTATACTGTATGAGGCCTTTTGGGGGCGACCCCGAGAACAAAATCATGCGGGCTGTGCCAAGAGCGGACAATATCATATAGTGTGGGCGTGGGCTGTTACAAAGGTAACTCCTCCATTTAAGAAAAGTAGTGTATCATATACATATAGCAGATGGGAGACTAGAGGGCAACCCCGATGCAACTTGAAAGGCTTGCAGGAGCCATGTTCTACCAGCAACTTAACCCCTTGGCTGAGGACTTCCACAATAATTATGAATAGGCTGGGGGTAAGAGGATCGCCCTGCCGCAGCCCTCTCGAAGATTTGAAGAAACCTGAAGCCTCACCATTAATTAGAATGGAGAACCAATAATTGCCCCAACATTTTTCAACCATGAGGATCTAAGAATAGCTGAAATTGAAACACTCCAACACTTTCTTCAGGAAACCCCAATTAACTTGGTCGTATGCTTTTTTCATGTCTAGTTTAAGCATGATATTGTCTCCACAAACTTTTTTGTTTGTCTCTAATAGTTTCTTGGGCTAGTGCAATATTCTCTGCTATATAATAGCCTTGGATGAAGGCTCCTTGCTCAGGCGAGATCAGAGAAGGCAGAAGAGAGCTCAGCCTAACCGCTATAATCTTAGAAAAAATTTTGTACAAACAGTTACATAAACTGATGAGCAGAAAATTGGTGAGCCTCTTTGGGACCGGGGATTTTGGGATTAGACATATCAAAGACATAGTAATTGCTTTGGGAAATTCCCCACCCTCAAAGAGGTGCACCGCTACGTTGTGAAGGTCCTAGCTTAAGATATTCCAACATCCCATGAAAAATGCACCTGAGAAACCGTTAAGGCCGGTAGCGCCATCAATAGGGAGGCAGAGAACTGCTTGATGCACCTCCTGCTGGGAAGGGGGGTCCATCAGCTGAGCATTAACTAAAGAAGAGATGATCTGAGGGATAGCTGTAAGAAGGGACTATGAGAAGGGAGATGAAGACCGTTCTTCAGCCTAGAAAATGTCTTAAAAATACTTTACTGCTTCAGATTTGATTCCGATAAGCTCAACGAGATGAACTCCAGATTTTAACTCAATGGCCCTAATTTCATTCCTTCTCTAATTATATTTAGCTGAGGCATGAAAGAACTTAGTGTTCCTATCACCCTCAGCAAGCTAGTTATTCCTGGACTTTTGTTTCCAGAAGATCTCAACCATGTCTTCGACCTTGGACAAATTCGATCTCGCCGTGACATATTCCTGCTGAATACTAATATCTTCCCCTGACATGCCTGAAACTTGTTGCAGTCCAATATCAATCTCCTCTAGTTCTTTCTTTGCCTGCTTCACTTGCTTGAAAATATCATAAAAAACCTGCTTATTCCAAGATTTTAGGGCTGATTTAACCTTCCTAAGTTGTAAGGCCCACCCCCACAACACATGATATTGTCCGCTTTGCCGAAGCTCACGGCTTTAAAATGCGTCATGTCTGTTAAGGGAGGAACCCAACATATAACCACCACAACTCCAGACAACTCTTCCGATGTGGAACAAGTTATGCTACGCTCAATCAAGAGCTCACACAAAGACAAGAGTTGTCACCACACAAGAGTTTAGCTTGTCACACCACACATGTGTGCCCACCCACATAAACCAATGACTGGGGCCCATCCCCCAGCCACCCACATAAACCAATTTTGCGACGGATTACATTATCCCCTTTTGACGAGGTGCAAAGTCGTTCTCGGCTCTGATACCATTTGTAATAGCCCACGCCCACACTGTATGATATTGTCTGATCTGGGCACAGCCCGCATGGTTTTATTCTCGGGGTCACCCCCAAAAGGCCTCATACAATATAGGGTGACAACTCCACATATAACCACTACAACTTCAGACAACACTTCCGATGTGAGACAAAGTTTTTCTACAGTCAGCTGCAACAGTAGCTCGCCCAACATAGTAGCCTGTTAGCCACACCTGGGGGCCCGCCCACATGAAGCAATGACCAGGGCGTCACATTATCCCCCACCAAGGGCAGAGCCGTCCTCGGCTCTGATACCATTTGTAACAGCCCACACTGTATGATATTGTCTACTCTAGGCACAGCCCGCATGATTTTGTTCTCGGGGTCGCTACCAAAAGGCCTCATACAGTATAGGGTGACAACTCCACATATAACCACCACAACTTTAGACGACACTTCCAATGTGGGACAAAGTTTCACCTTCACTGTGTGTATAGTAGCCTACCAACACAGTAGCCTGCCAGCCATCTTGAGGCCCGCCCACATGTGACCATAGTGACGGGGCGTCACAATATCCCCCACTGAGAGAAGAGTCGTCATCGGCTCTGATACCATTTGTAACAGCCCACGCCCACACTGTATGATATTGTCTACTCTGAGCACAGCCCGCACAGTTTTGTTCTCGGGGTCGCCCCTAAAAGGCCTCATACATGTAGGGTGATAACTCCACATATAACCACCACAACTTCAGACGACACTTTCGATGTGGGATAAAGTTTTACTACAGTCAACTGCAACAGTAGGTCGCCCAGCACAATAGCCTACCAGCCACACCTGGGGGCCCCCCCACATGAAGCAGTGACCAGGGCGTCACATTTTGTAACAGCCCATGCCCACACTGTATGATATTGTCCGCTCTGGGCACAGCCCGTACGATTTTGTTCTCGGGGTCGCCCCCAAAAGGCCTCATACAGTATAGGATGACAATTCCACATATAACCACGACAACTTCAAACGACACTTCTGATGTGGGACAAAGTTTCACTACGGTCCGCAACAAGTATTTTCGCCAAAGACAGAGTCCGTCAACCACACAAGAGCACTGTCGGCCACACTGGGGCCCACCCACATGAAGCAGTGACCGGAGCGTCACATTATCCCCCACCGAAGGCAGAGCCATCCTTGACTCTGATACCATTTGTAACAGCACACGCCTACACTGTATGATATTGTCCGCTCTAGGCACAACCCGCACGGTTTTGTTCTCGTGGTCACCCCCAAAAGGCCTCATACAGTATAGGGTGATAACTCCACCTATAACCACCACAACTTCAGACGACACTTTCGATGTGGGACAAAGTTTCACCTTCACTGTGTGCACAGTATCCTGCCAGCCATCTTGGGGCCGCCCACATGTGCGTCAGCCCTCGTGTGCCCGCCCACATGTGACCATAGTGACGGGGCGTCACAGCCTCACTACATGCAGTCAAGGCCTTCCGTCAATCATATCAAAAATCTTCAGGCCAGAAAGTGAACCTCCTCAAGAGCTCCTTCCAATGCTCCGACAATCTTCTGAAATCCAAAATGAGAACTATTGAGAGAACTCTAGGGATTACCAGATCCATCTCCTGCCCCATTTACCTAGGCGTGCCGCCGTGCACGGGCAGGGTGAAAAGGGTCATGTTTCAACTATTGGTGGACAGGGTGGTGGCACACATCGTTGGTTGGAAGGCAACGGTTCTCTCTCAGGGGGGTCGGGCTATCTTGGTGCAACAAGTCCTTGGGAGCATCTCCATCCACAGTATGGTTACTACTCATATCCCAGTTGCTGTGATTGGGGAATTGGAGAAACATTTTGCCAACTTTTTTGGGGATGGCCTGATGGCAAGCGCAAGTTTCACTAGTCAAATTGGAAAGAGATTTCCATTCCTAAACGGGAAGGCGGGCTGGGGATCAGAAAGTTGAAAGATGTGATGAAAGCTCTTCGGCTCAAAATGACTTGGGCAGTCAAATATGGTAGGAATGTTAGCCCATGGGGCGCTTACATGAGAGCAAAGTATATTTAGGACATTGATCCTGACGCTGCAAGGAGTACCTTTGCCCATCCCTCTCCTTTATGGAAGAGCATCAGGGCACTCTTACCAACGCTGGACTCTCTTGTACAAAGTTGTGTGGGGCAGGGTCTAGGTAATCTGTGGTCTTTAAATTGGTCAGGTCTGGGTCATCTCGATAGCCTTCTGGTTAGCCCCATCCCGCCAGCCTTGAGGTCTATGAAGATCCAAGACTTCATTGGATTGGATGGCCCTCTCCCTCCTTCCGTCTTCTCATATCTTCCCCAGGAAGTCATTAATTTTCTGTTTCAAGGTGTCTTCTGCTTATCGGATGAGGATGAAGAGAGCTTTTGGCCATTCGAACTGTCTGGATCCTTCTCGGTCAAATCATCATGGGAGATTAGTAGAGAGATCAGGTAGAGAAAAGGTTGGGCGAAGTGGGTGTGGCACGCAAAAATGCCACCAAAGTTGTCCATATTCCGATGGAGGTTGCTGCATAAAGGTATTCTGGTGGATTCTTCGGTCCAAGCAAAAGGGATATAGCTTGCCTCCTCTTGCGTTTGTTGTGTGAGTAGCACGTCTACTCGTCCTAAGTGTGAATCCCTCGATCACCTCTTCATCAATGGGGTTCTTGCGTCCGTTGTTTAGGGCCACTTTTGACATCTCCCTCATGGTTTCTCAGTCGATTACCGGCAGATTAACGCAGTGGTGGCTCCCCTCCACTCAGCAAAGTCGCTCCCCAACCTTACAAGGGTTGACCCCCTGTTTTATCCTCTGGGAGATTTGGCTCGCCAAAAATGCTACCAAGTTTGAGGGTACCACTCCTTGGGTTGGTGTTGTTATCGCACGTGTAAAATGGAGGCTCTCTTTAGTGTATAATGGTATGCGTGCTTCCAGAAGACACCTTATGGTTGAGTATTTGATGCTTCAGATCTGGGCATCCCGTTAGTAAGTCAGATGGTATATCTTCTGAGATAGTGAAGTGGAGAAGACCTCGATCAGGCTGGATTAAGTTAAATGTTGATAACTCCACTATAGGCAACCCAGGTAATTCCAGTGGTGGCAGTATTTGCAAAGGGGACAACGAGGCTTTTATTTTTGCTTTCTCGATGGGGTATGGAGTGGGGTCGAACTCTAGGGCTAAACTTCGAGCCGTTTATAATGCCTTGTCCCTATGTGTGCAGCTGGTATTCCAACGGATTGAAATCGAATCGGACTCCATGATGGTGGTGTCGATTTTAAACGGTATATCTAATCCCAATTGGCATTGGAACTACTGGTTGCAGAGGATTGAAAGGTTAAGAAAGATGGTTGCGGTGTCCTTTGTTCACATTCACAAGGAAGGCAACAGGCCAGCAGATGGGATGGCCCGCAGGGGATCAGAACTTCAAGACTGCTTTTTCACTTCCTCCTCTGTCGACCTTCCCCTAGAGATCAGGGGGTTGTTGTTCCTTGATAAGGTTGGGTTGGGGGATTTTAGGCACATCTGTTTGGGTGGCCAGCGAGGGCTAGGCGGATAGGTAATTATATGTATTACGATAGGCTATTTCCAAGGGGCTTTTTTTCCTCGGTTTGGCCCAAATGGTGGGTGTGTTGTATAGTTCGATATTGAATAAATATAGCTCACTTTTTTAAAAAAAAAAAAAAAAAAAAAAAAAAAAAACAAAAAACAAAAAAACGAAAAATGAAAAAAAAGGAAAAAAGGAGGGATGTTCCTCTAATAATCTTACCCTTAGAGAAGATGTCAGACTATTCACTATAGCGACGAATGAACCGATCTGCAATGAAGAGGTCGGATGATCACCCGTCCTCACGACTTAGTTATGTATGGCCCACAACTATATGAAAATGTGCGACCTTAAGGGTCCACTGTGCAAACACGGAGAACATGAAGAAGAGAACATGAGCAAGCTAGAAGAAAACTTTTTCATTTAATCCAAAAAAGATTACAAGAAGTTTTACAAAAAAAGAGGGAGAGATTCAATCGGCTTTAGGAGGAGGTTGCTCGGCTTCTTCGACCTTGGGCTACGCTGGCCCCTTCGAGGCTTCACCATTAAAGAGGGCGTCCAAGTTCAACTCGGGGTACAGCCATCTGATGTCTTCGACACAGTGGTCATAGCCGTAGTTGTAGACTGCCCACCTCGTCGGCTCTTTCTTTCGAGGTTTTGTATTCTTCTACAGATACGGCCTTGATCGCCGAGATGGCCACCTCAGATAGTTGAGCGGCTAGAGTCATCTCATCTTCGGCCAACTTAGCCACCGAGCTCACCTTTACCCTCTCTAGCTCTGCCTTCAACCTCGTGGTGTCGGCCTCAACGGATGAAAGGTGTGCCTTCACCCTCTCTAGCTCCGCCCGTGCTGAGCCGATATGAGCCTTCACCCCCTAAAGTTCGGCCAACAACAAGCCCTCCTTGTGTCGGGCCTCATCTAAGTGGATCTTCAGAGCATAATGCTCCTCCCTAGTACGTTCCAGGGCCCCTTTCAGAGCCTTAGCCTCGACCACCTTCTCTTATAGGCCCACTTTAAGGGCATCGACCTTGGTGGCCTTCTCCTTGAGTGCCGCCTTAGCCTGGTCGCACTCATTGACTATCTATCTCACCTTCTGATGGGTGGTCAGCAACGCAAGGATAAGCTGAGAATAAGGGAAGAACGAAATGCAAATAGCTGAGCTACCTACGGGGTCTCCCGCTTTTATAGGTCTCCTCGGCCACGAGCATTGATAGCCTACATTAAATGCCACAGACGAAGAGATGTCTTGGCGCCCACCACTTTACACGTGGCAACTCCCCTTTCACCTTTTCGATCTGAATTCCTGAGAAGTACCACGCATTTACACCGTCAGGGCAGAAGCTGAAAAGGCTGTTGCGACAGCGTACGGCGCCTCGATCGCGTAAAGCCATCATTGCAGATTTCCCTTGATCCTCGCGCCTTTCCGTCCACTAGCAATAAATGCAAGATAGCTCGTCTGCCTGACCCCATTCCACCGACTTACTTCTCGAGCTCGCACTACAAACTCATAAGTATGGGGCTTCTGTTATGGGTGAAAGTGGTCTGACCACTCATGGGGTTAGCTTGAACTCATAGACATGCGCTTCCTGACCCAAGATTGGAAGAAAGGACCAGGGTTGATCATGACTAAAGGGCTTCTGAAGAATCCTATCTCAGATCGATCTAAAGGATAATGGGCGACGACCTCCCAAGCCAAGGCCACGACACTGTATATCTCCAAGTTCATACCGAGCATGTCTGACCCCCAAGGAACACCTAGATTTATCCAATCTAGCCGATCGATTGAGGGCCTGACTCTGCTAGCCCTCGATAGGCAACCAGGAGACTAGATGGTTCAACGAGATCGAGGGGACGGTCATCCAGGATGACGAACCTCACCGAGGAAATGAGCATGCCCCCCGTGCCCAAGGAATTGGTCAGTCGACCAACAACGGTCAATGCGGAAGACCACCTTGAGCCAACCACGGAGGTCAGCCCGGCTAATTAGGAGCTCGACCCTACTCGACCTCGACTATCAGTCACATGATTTTAGGGCAGACCACTTCAACACTTATCACCCCCACGAATTTCGCATAGCAGTTAAGAAACATACGCAAGAATTGTGCTTGTGATCGAGAACCGTTTCTAATCCCAATAATAACGCTCTACACTATAAATAGGGGACCCGTCTACACTAAGAGTAAAGGTACGCACAATCTCACCAAAGAAAGCCTGTCCACACGACTTAACGTAGATTCCTAGCCTAACTTTGGCATCGAAGGGTTCCCTGCCAAAGACAAGGTCTCCTTTGTCTTCTTTATGTGTAGATTTCTGAGTCCAGTGGTTTAGCGAAAGGTAGGGGTGTACACAAACCGGGCTAGCCTGGTTAGCTCACTCGACCCGGCCCGAAAAAGCCCGACTCGGCCCGACTTGGAATTGAATTCGGGTCAGGACGGGCCAATTTTCTAGGCCCGAAAGTTAATTCAGGCCGAGTTCGGATACCTCGCAGTTCGGCCCGACTCGGTCCGAAATCCGACTCGCCTCGACTCGACCCAACTCGGCCCGGCCCGACCCGTGTATGACTATATTTAATTTGTATAAAATGTTTTATTTTATGCTTTGTCAAATATATGTAAATGTATGTAAATGTCCTGACTAGTTAGATTTTTTATGGAGTCTATAGTTCGACTATCTAAACAGTTGATCGAGGGCCTTGTAATAGGACGTGGATTACCTGTCAAAGCCCTTCCCATGAACTTGTTGTAAGGTTCGAAACTGGCCCGAACTCAGGTTCGAAACTGGCCCGAACTCGCGCCAAGCCCGGTTCGGACTAGAGATGTTGGCCCGGTGACCAAGCTCGGTTGGGTTCGGGCCTTGTGTGGTTGTTGAACGGGCCTGGACGGGCTGAGGCGAGTTCGACTCGGCCCGACCCGTGTACACCCCTAGCGAAAGGGTGAACCAAATTTTTGTATCAACAACTAAACATGCTTATCTACTACACTACAAAAAATTAGAATTGGCTGATTAATAAGTAGAAACCAATATATAATATATATATATATATATATATATATATATATATATATATATATATATATATATATATATATATATATATATATATAGATAGTTACTTATCTGATAAGTAACTTATCTTAAGTAAATTGCCATCCAAACACGGCATAAATGACCCCTAAGTGGTTCTACAAATAGAAGAACTGAAAAAAACTACCCAAAGTTTTGAACCGGGAATTTATGATTCCATCTCACTAAAAATGAATATTCAGATCACATTGTTTCAGTAGATTTGGCCAAGATTTAAACTATTTATCATATCAATGCAGGCTATTGGATCAAATGCATGGCTTAAAAACCACAATTGTCCACTTTGCTTGTGGGATTATTCTTTCCCATACCGAAAGAAAAGTCGCTTTTCTCAAGAGCTTTGTTAACACTAACGGCCGTTTGGATACCACCAAATAAGTTTCTTTTTCTGCTTTTTTTTTTTTTTTTTTGTTTTTTTTATTAACTTACATCAGTAGATAACTTATTTGAGATAAGTTTGGTATAAGATCAATTGTAAACAACTTTTTTACTTAAAGTTAATCACTTCAGCTTAATGAGTAAAAACCAAGATAAGCTACTTGAAGCATAAGTAGCATATCTTAAGTAATTTATGTTCTAAACACCCCCTAAAAAAATGAATTATTTTCAAATTCTCCCAACAATTCTTCACAATGGAAGTCCTTCACATGTGTCACTCACATGTCTCATACACTTGACATGTTAGCTCATATATGTTAGTAAAGGGTGGCTAGAAAACTTTTATAAAGGTAACTATTCAACCGGTTATCATACCATCCAAAGCAGCTTAAGGGTGGCCCCCAACAAAAAATAAAATAAAATGGGTGCCATGATTTCGACCTACCATAAAGTATCCCAGAAATTTATTTTTTTTAAAAATAAAATTAATGCTTTGTAGGAAACGCTACCTGATTAACAGAAGTGGGAAGAGGCCGCTGTGTACATCAGTGTGGATGAGTATTAAGTGCTCGCGTGCACACGTAGAGCTACAAAATACCAAATTAGGCTAGAAATTGGCCGCATTTTGAGTTTTAAGCCCTAAAATTCAGGCCATTCAAAGCCCAGCGAAGTCTGGGTCATTGCCAGCCATGTTCGTCAACATTTCCATCTTCATGGGTAGCATTTAGTTTTCCAATTCTTACAAATTGGGCAATGGTTCAGTTCCACTATGGGTAGACCATGCATCAAAATGTCTTCATGACAGTAAGATTCCGCCAATCAGAGGCCTTCTTTCAGATGAAGGTGGACCATCCTATTTCTCTTTTAAAGTGTCTACACTCCGGTGACAAATTAACAGGTTAAAGATCTGTTTGGTAGACTCCTAAAAAAATGAGTTCATCTCATTTTAGTTAATAATAATTAGGTACTAAATATCTTGAACTCTAATACCAGCTCATTATCTGTCAGAGGTAAAATCTCTGATACATAATATGATGTAGAGCGGGTCGCGGACAATTACATGCAAAGATGGATCAGAAAAGGCGACAGAAGTGATCTAGACCATCGAACCTTCAATCACGCGTATCTTGCAATCCGGGATGAGTTAGCCGATGTAAAATATATGATTTTGGGGTAGAACGAGCTACTTTAGCCAACCAACCCAGCTATGCTGGGTTGCAATGCTCGGAATTGCGAGAAACCCCTGATTCGACGGTGGTTTCCCTGTTTCAATTTCGTTTTTACTATAAATAGTAAGTTTTAGTTTGACTATAACTCTTCATCCGTCGGGCTTTAGGAGTTGTGCCCAACGTGAAAAGAGCTTAGAATAATTAGGGGAACGGTTTGGTGAAGCCAAATAGGACACTTACTATTTTTGGCCGAAAACCTTGACTAGTAGACATCATCACATGACCGTCTATAAATAGTAAGTTTACTATTTATAGTAAGTCGCTAATTCTAAGAGTTTTAGTTGTAGTTTGATTATGATTTCTTTCCCATTGCTTAGCCTTATTTAAAGGGTTGTGAACTCGTTTTTATGCATTCATTAATCTATTTCGAATTTATTAGAATTTATTTTATTTTCTCGCTTCTATTTTCTCGTGGATTCGAGAAAGTCTCTGTGAGGAGTCCAGAGAAGTTCCGTGGATTCGGAATAGTTATCCTCTTGAGGAAGACGGTGCTCTACCTCACGTCCTCCCCTGCGTCATAATTCCTGTTAATTAAAATGAGATGAATTCATTTTTAGGCGTCTACCAAACAGGGCCTAAGATTTGTTTGTTAGACAACTTAAAATGAGTTCACCTCATTTTAATTAATCATAATTATGGCCCACCTACATTGAGGCCCAACATACTAGATATTCTGACCATTAAACCCACTATTATATGAGGCAAGGAACGCCCACAACACACACACACACACATAGAAAGAGAGGCTTACGATGGTAGATGAATTTCTCGAGTCTTCGTAGGTGACTTCCACTTTCGAATGCCGAAGGATTACTTGCGAGAACATGGAGAGGTGTCTGCCCTCTCTCGTTCCTAATGTTAGCAAGATCAAGTGAGCCATTTGTGGAGTTTTCCGGTGAAATTTTTGTGCACTTTTTCATCATCTCGAAGGCCAAACCTTACAAGAAAAAGTAAGAAAATATAAGTGCTTTTATTTTTATTTATTTATTGCACTCTGAAATTTGACACGCTGCAAACGTCGACTCATGGGACCCAATGCAGATAGATCATAGACGCAAATTCAACAAACATTCGTGGGGGCTATTTTTGCATTTTATCCACTCATTAGATGTCCACCAACCATCAATTTACACTCTATGACTCATCTAAAATGGGTCCCAGTAGTATTTCGACTGATAAATTTCGGTAATTACGTGTAGTCAAGTTATGGCTTTGTGTAAAAACTTACCGAAGTACTCCCCAGAAATGGCCACATGAAGAATACTATTGCCATCACTCCTCCTCCAATACTCGCTGTCCTTTCCAGTGGGACATTGAGAAAGTAGGTAGAGAAATACTTCGTTTTTGCCATGTAGAGCAGCCACAAAGAGTGGCGTTTCCCCTTCTTTGTTACGGATCTTAATCAGCTCTACTGGCGTTTCCGCCCCTTCTTTGTTTTGCGAGTGCTTCTCTATCAAGCATTTGCACATTTCTAACTTTCCCGTTGCCGCTGCTAAGTGGAGTGGAGTGTTTCCCATGTCGTTCCGCATCTCTAGGATTTTTTTTTCGCTCACTGCATTCACAAGCTCTCTGACTATGTCTATCTTGTCATCAGTGACTGCTATATGCAATAAAGTGTCCTCTGAGCTGGTGATCTTTTCCCCTTGGATCTGCGTCTTCGTTTTGTACATATCCAACACTTTCTCCCACTCGCTCTCCATGGCCAACCGGAACACTTTCTTCTTTGCATCATCTACCTGGTTTGCCACGCCATCTCTTGTGATCTCCACGGTTTCGGATTGTCCACCTGAAATAGTCTGCATGTCCGAGTGGCCTCCTTGGGGGAGTTGACGATTATGTACTGGGGAAGCCATGTTCGGGGCACCTGGAGGAGACGACGAACTCGAGTGGTAGTCTTCTTGGGGGAGCTGAGGATTATGTGGGGAAGCCTTGTTTGGTTGAGCTGGCAAGGTACGTAATAAGTGCTTCCTAGCAACTATCTTCTTCATATACTGCCCAAGTGTGTACATTACAAAAAAAAAAAAAAAAAAGATTCCATCTGGTTGGGTCCCACATGAGAAATTCGCTCCGTCTTACAACTTGCCTGATTGTCTTTTATTATCCTTACTAAAGTAAAAGTAAAATGCCAAAATCATGGAAATTTTAGAAAGCATCCTGTATATTTCTCATTAGGTTGTACCATCTTTTTTTTTAATATTCTTGCCTCCTGTGATGGTTTATACTCATGCATGCGAATATTAATTGGGTAGCCTGCACTTAACTGAAATTAAACTGTTCAAGCCTTGGTGTCCACTACAGATGGTTCACAAACTAAAAGTTGCACCGAACTGATGTCGTAATTCCCTGATTATTGGACATTTAATGGGCAGCTGATGAAATCTATGAAAAAAAAAACTCAGTGGTTTGGATTCTGTTAATCGAAGTTTAGGGACCCACACATGTTAATGTTAATCATTTGGATCAGTGAATAGTGGGCCCCACTTATAGAAAAGCGTTGTATAATAACTTCCCAAGATATTTTAAAATACTGGGCAGTGAGTCAGAGCTAGTGGTCAGCTTTCATTTTGATTCAAGAAGAACAGTAATAGAACAAGATGTCCAGACAGCCTTTTTCTTTTTTTACCAGCAATCCACCATAGTGCCTACGAAATGGATGGTTCGGATAACGCCACTCTTCTAGAGAACACTGCAGCCTAGAGGAAAACTAAAACAATTGAGCTTCATTTCAGGGAGAAATTTAACTCGAGTGCAGAGGAGTCGTTTTGTTTTTGTTTTTTTTTTCTTTTCTTTTTTTACATATAATTTGGAGATCCAGAACGTTGAACTGATAATGGGTACTCGAATCCACGACCTCATGTTGAAACCCCTATTACTTCCAAGGGCTTGTTTGGGAGCTTGTCAGTAAAGGCAAATGGAATCCAATCTACAATTGTATTTGGTAGCTGGTGATTGAAATGCATTGGATTCTAAATATTTTATTTGACAGCTTGTAATTGGAATGCATTGCATTTATTTGATACTCTGGGTGTACGACGCTTGATATGCTGACAGATTGGAATGGTAGATATGCTCATTCTGAAATCTACCAAAAACCAAATTGGTTGAACAAATATGACCTTGATTTGTGGATGCCAGTTTATTGAAATAAGGCCACTTGATGCTTTTCAATCACCCCTTACTGTATCATTTATCTTTTTAATGAACAACCCAAAGTAAGGCCCACCAGTAGGACGGTTCAATTTCAGAGTCATAATTATTTTACAGGTACAGTTTCTGTTTTCAAGTTTGTGAACCCTGAAACTCGGCCAGAGTATACAACTCAGTAGATTTATACCCAAATCTCACCTTCTATGAAGGATTCGAATTCACGGTCCCATTGACACCTTCTTCAATGCATTTAAAACCCATTTACACTCATTTATCCGGTGTTAAATGCTAAATTGATGTAGAGTGGGTTGCAGACACTTTCCTGGCAAAGATGGACCAGAGAAGGCCTGATCCAAGGCAGAAATGATCTAGACTGTCGGAACCTTATAACAGTCATGTATCTGGCAAACCGGGATGAGTTTTTCAACATATCAAATATGATTTTGGGGTAGGAGAAGCTACTTTAGCCAACCAACCCTGCTACACCTGGTTACCCACGCCAGATTTGCGAGATTCCATCATATCGACGGTCAGAAGTCCTTTTTATTTTCATTTTTACTATAAATAGTGAGTTTTAGTTGAGTATAACTTTTGATCCTTTGAGTTGTAGGAGTCGTGCCCAATATGAAAAGTAATTAGAAAAATTAGGAGAATAAGTGGTTAGGCGAAATTGGACACTTACTTTTTTTTGGCTGAAAACCATGAAGTCACCATGAAGTCCAGTAGGAATGGAGACCGTCTATAAATATTTAGTTTACTATTTATAGTAAATCACATTTTTTTAAGTGTTTTAGTTGGAGTTTGTGTCTAAAATTTCGTCTTAAATTTGAGCTCATTATTTAAAGGACTGCAATTTTATTTTATTTTATCATCAGTCAATTTATTTCAAATTTATTAGAAATTATTTTTACTTTTATCACTTGTGGATTCAAGGAAACTCTTTCAAGAATCCAAAGAGCTTTATGGATCCAGAGTAGATATCCCCAGAGGAAGACAGATCGGTCTCATCATGCCCTTTCAAGCGTCATAAGTGGTGAGGTGACTTCCCCAAGGAATGACTGAAGTAGGTGAATCTGCCGGGTCAGTGCCCAAAAGTCAGACCTGTCCATTCATCAAATGGGCCACACGCACACACATGAGAAAAATAGGCACTGATAAAATGTCTATGCCCAAGGCAAAGTTTAAGACATGCAACTCGAAGACACATATCGACTTGACTTGATATTTAATAATTAAATTAGAATTTTAATTTACTAATAATAGACAGTTAAAATGTATAAATATAAAATTATGGTTAAACACATAATAATCTGTGGTTAGCTGGAAGCTTCTGTTTGCCATGGGTTCTAATTGAGCAACTTTCACACTTTCACTTTCTTCTTAGATCTTAGATAAGGCCGGGTCTTGATGCATGGCTTAGTGCCAGACGCTCTATGTTTGGACACTTGAGTCATGGGTTTAAGTGCTTATGTGGGGTGTGTGTAAAAAATAAATAAATAAATAAGGTTGACTTTCACTTTCTTCTTAGATAAGGGTCTCTTGACTCAAGCGAGTGTTTGGTCCTTGCCAGGCAATGATATCTGAGTCTTTTGCTTTTGAAAAGCAAAGAACTAAGGAATATGTACATCTAAAGTCTGAGAAGAATTGTTGGATCAGAGCTTGAATTGCCAACTAAGGAATATGTATATCTAAAGGCTGAGAAGAAGATAAATGTGGCAATCCATGACACGTGAGCACGATCCAGGCTATTCATCGGTTGGGACGGGTTTGTATTGTGCTTTTTTCACACTTTTACTTTCTTTTTACTCATGGGTCTCTTGACTCCGGCAACTCCGTTTGGTTCTTGACTCAGGCGAGTGACTTCGTTTGGTTCTTGCCCGGTAAGGATGTCAATTAGTTTTTGATGTAGAGCAGGTTGCGGGCATTTTCATGGCCAAGATGGATCAGAAAAGGCCTGATCAAAGGCGGAGATGATCTGGACCGCCAGAACTTAAAACGGACATATCCGCAAATCAGAATGAGCTATCGGACGTACCATATATATGATTTTGGGCTAGGACAAGCTACTTAAGCCACCCAATCCCACTATGCCGGGTTGCCCATGCCGAATTTGTGAAATACCATCAGATCGATGGTCAAATTCATGTTTTAATTTCTTTTTACTAATTATAGTAAGTTTTAGTTTGAGTATAACTCTTCATTCATTGGGCTTTAGGAGTTACGCCCAACATGAAAAGTGCTTAGAAAAATTAGGAGAATAGCGTGGTGAAGCTAAATAGGACACTTACTATTTTTGGTCGAAAACCATGCGCATTAGTAGGAATTACAGCCGTCTATAAATAGTAAGTTTACTATTTATAGTAAGTCACAAATTCTAGGAGTTTTAGTTGTAGTTTAATTCCGAAACTTCTTTCATGGCTTAGTATCCCTATTTAAAGTAGGGTAACTCATTTATTCAGATATCAATCAAATTACGAATTTTATAGAATTTATTTCTATTTTGCTTGTTTTTTTTCCCTCGTGAATTCAAGAAGTCTCTGTGAGGAATCCAAATAATTAAGCTCCATGGATTTGGAGTAGTTCTCCTTGAAGAAGACGGTGCTCGACCTCTACATGTCCTCCCTGCGTCAATTTTGCTTTCTTTTTTTCACAAAACAAAGAAGTAACTTGTACATCTCAAAGGATGAAAAAGATTTGCTTTCTCAGCTGGATGAGAGCTTGAGCATGATGTTGTGGTTCATGACTCATGTGAATGAGATCTAGGCTATTCATCGGTTAGGGCCCACCGAGAAGATGCCTGGCACAAGAAATGGGCTGGTGTGATCATGAGTTGGCCCACACATGAATTATTGGAAAATTCCATGTAGATAACCAACCTTGCTACTTGCAACCACTAATGACTTTGGTTTGGAGCATGTTCAAGTTGGATGTCGGAAAACCTCAAGGACTTATTTAACAAGTCATGCTCGGCTATTTAAACCATTGGGATCGTAACATTCCATTGCACTCTGTGTAGCCAATGTTTGCAGTGGCCTACACTATGAGGACGTGGCTTATCTTTAATACCAATTGTTAAGAACTTAATCAACACATGAAAAGTCTTAAGACTAACGGAATGCATCATATTAGGCTGTTTAACATATTACGTTCATACATGCCACCGCAAATCTCCTCTCTAATTTCTTCCCCATCAAATTGATGGAGACATGGACACTCTAGCAGACTATGACCTCTCCCATGTGAATAGCTATATTACACCTAGACACCTTATAACAATTCAAGTTGTACTTATTATCGAGACTGTTGATTGGATGTCTTCAATCAATGCAGAAATAGGGGGTTTCGATCGATTGACCAGACTAATCGATTGATCAAGAAACCTCTAAGTTAAACAATTTGTTCATTCTCTGGACGATTTTGAGCATGTTCAATCGATCGAATATGTAACTATCAATCAATCAATGGTCACTCTATCCGTGTCAATTGACGAAATTCATCAATTGATGGCGCACACAGTTTATTTATTTATTATTCTAAATGTAACACTACACACACACACACACACACACACATGTATATAATGTGGGATTAGGGTAATTCTACGAACATAAGGCTTGTTCTAAAGAGAAGCTAGAATTTTTTCTTATCTGTAAGTTGATTTCATCTCTAGTACTTTTATTTTCATAGTGGATTGTTTATCGCTTTATGTCATGGTTGTTTTTCGCAAGGATTTTTCACATAAAATCGTGTATTCTTTATGTTGTTTTGTTGGCATTTGTTTCTCTCTTGTTTGATTGGACTTGGTGCTTGCTTTTTCAGTTCTCCAACAAGTGATAACAGATCTATACATTGGGATTTGGGTTTGAATCTGAGACATGGCAATGAAAGGATTAAACATGAAGTATGAGACAAAAAATTATGAGGACATCAGTGCACACGGACACGCACGCCGCCCTACACACGTACGTAAGGAGGAGGGCCCCACCGTCGATCTAGATTGATGACGACATCCAAGGAGGGCCTCCTAGCTAAAAGACGGAATTTTAATTCGTTGGAATAGGCTCAATAGTCAAGTAAAACCCATCATGGGATCTCATGATCGTGGTCTGCTAGTCTGATTAATCTCATATTTTATGTTTTGCTTATTAATGTTATTTAGAGTATCATGGACGGTTTAAATTTCTTTAATTAGTTTTTATTTTTGTTTACTTCATCGCCAAGTAATAGCTTGCGCACATGGCACGAGTTTTTAGGTATATAATTTTCCTACAAATAAGCACCTCTTGTAAGTTTTTTTTTTCTCATTAAAGCTTAATAAAAATTATGTGTTTTTCTACTCTGAGTTCTCGAGTTATGGAAATCCAATTGGGTGCGAAGCCCTCCCTTCATCGAAGGGCTAACTACCGTAGTGCGAAATTACATCGATCCGATTCACCTCCATCCTCTACCATATCTATTTGTCATCTCCTACCACCATTCGCGCTTCAAATCCGTCCTTTATTACAACAGTTTTGCTCTTTACAGTAGAATTCTAGATTCTGACCCTACAAGAAGGGATAAAACTTCAGCGGAGCACCACGCACAGACCGCGCATCCGATCGACACGAAACTTGGGAGTTTTGAAGCTCTCCCCTGGCCGACCATAGCCAAGGAGGCGCTTTCCACGATCGGTGCCCCCTCGCACGTGCGGCCCACGTGCGACAGGCCTAGCCCGCTGTCCTCACACGATGACTATCTCCATGTTCAGTTTCCGTATATTTTACTCCTCTCATACCTATTCTCCCTAACCCTAACTCTAACCCTATATTGCATTACTTTCAATTTATTTGCCCATTTTCTTACCCTAGGGTTCTCTGAATTGGAATTGGTGAATCCCTTGGATTATGGACTGATTGTTGTGCATATGTAGATGATTTTTACTTCCATTTGAGTATCATTTGGTCCATAATTTTACTGATCCAGCCCTAGCCTATGTAAGCCTGGACCCGCACAGATTTCGCCCTAGCCTATGTAAGCCTGGACCCGCACAGATTTCCCTTGTTTGAATGTTTGAACTTTTGTGTGGGATGTAGAATTTTAGGCAATTGTTTCTGAATTAGTATAATCTAAAGCCTGTGATCTTGCATATCATATATAATTTTCATGTCCTGCATCAAATTTGGTATTAGAGTTTAGGGTTCTTATAGGAGAATGCATAACATGTTTAGGGTAGTTTGTTTAAGTCCATCATGCATCTAGGTTCATCATATATAGCTATTTAGAAGTCTGTAGTTATTGATATTAGTTGCTGAAATTTCTGTTATTAGGAAACTAGCAATTCACATTGATGTAACTTTCTGTTATTCCCTTATTTCGACAACTATATTGTTGGATTTTAATAGCACAATATAGTTTCTCTCATATAGAGTCTCATAGGATCATTTAGTTCCATTAAGTTGCATATAGTCGTAGTAGAAAGTCCTTAGGTGGAGTTGGCAGTTATGTGCCCACACGTACGGGTCGTGGTTTTGATTTGCACCCTACACTAAACATGAAAAACTGCAAGAATCAGTGAACAAGTTAACCAAAGATTGATTCTTTGAGTAAGTGCTTGGAACAATGCATATGTATACGCCTTAACCAATTTAATAATCGCGTTACCCAACTAGAGGCCTACCTCGGGGCATACCCCACCATTGGGGAAGATGTCCAATATCAGGCAAGTAATCAGGAGGTTAGACCAAGGAATAAAAGCGGCCAAGGAGTTGGTCATGAGCGCTCACCTGTGCACCGACCCCGCGAGGGACATCATGACCAATATGACCCAAACGCGCAACTCCTTAAGGGAGTTAGAGTAGATGCCCTACGTTTGATGGTCACTTAGACCCTAAAGCCTTTTTAGATTTGTTGGTGGATATTGACCACTATTTTGAGTGGTATGACATGTCGAATGCTCGATGAGTCCGATTAGCCAAGATGAAGCTTGTAGGCCAAGCAAAGAAGTTTTGGGCGACGGTAGAACAAAAGAAAGAAAGAGAGAGGGAACTCTCAATAGTCCATTGGGGAGAAATAAAAGAAACACTTAAAGAGAAATACCACCCTTTTTCTTATCACTTGCGGTTGGTTAAGGAGTGGCAGTCTCTTCGACAGGGTTTTATGAGTGTTGTTGACTACATTGAGAAGTTCGAAGAGCAATTGACTCGCTGCGAGGTTGATGAAGACCCTGTACTCACCCTTCATCGTTTTAAAACGGGCCTTCGTCCTGACATTAGGAGAGAATTGTTCGTCAAAGATATAGACACTATTGAGCAGTTGTATTAAGTAGTGTTAGACGTCAAGCAATACCTCAAGGCATCTGTATGAAGGCGATTTGACTTTCGCGATTCTAATGCTAAGGCCAACCCCTCTTGGGTTAAACCTAACACTGGGTACCAAAACAAACCTTCCAACAGTTTTCAACCCAGGCCCAAGGATGACAAGGGTAAAGAAATTGTTGAGTCTATCTCACGTGGAAGTAGAGAAACTAGGTGTTTTAGGTGTCAGGGGTTTGGTCACTTTGTCCACCAGTGCGGCACGAGAGAGGACACCAAAATATTCCTTATTGATGGGTAAGTAGAAGTAGTGCCCCCCAGAGAATGACGATGAGAAGGAAGAATATGAGCCAGTAGAAACCCCTAGTAATGATGAAGAGGAGGTGCAAGAGTCTGCGACCCTCAAGGTTGTGCGTTGTGCCTTTGTTCAAGCCAAGAATACTAACGATTGGTGTCTACCACGATCTTCTATACTTACGCAAAGTGTGGAGAAAAGAGCTATAAGATGATCGTGGATAATGGTAGTTGTGCCAACATGGCATCGACTAGCACTATGAGTCATTTGGGCTTAAAGCTAGAAGCCCATCCTCAACCCTATAGAGTCTCCTGAGTTGATGAAACTTTCATTCCAGTCTCGTACCGTTGTCTTGTTCTGATCCAGTTTAGGTCATATAAAGACACGCTTTGGTGTGATGTTGTTCCCATAGATGTTGGCCATATCTGTAACGCCCTAAAAATCAGGGGTCGGGCAAGGCTCAATTCTCGAGTTCCTACGCATTACTTATGCAACATAGATAATGATGATTAAATGTTGTCCATATTAGTACATTTAAACATGAGTGAGATTATACTAAATTAGCATATCATACTCCAGAGTTAATGTAATTTGGCAAGCGGAAGAATAAAATATATGCATTTAATTATGAAAACGTTACACAAATTTCTAAGTATGAGTATGAAACTGGGCTAAATATATACATGCGTCATTTTTAACCATATAAAATGCGGGAAGTAAATGTGTTCAACTAAACAAGCATCCCAGTAGTCCATGCGCATCGGTATGTCTACATAGATCCATCTGATAGTTGAACGTGGGAGAACTCTTCCTCATCGCCTACGAAGTCCAACTCTGTTGTATAGACCTCGTTATCACCTGCATCTAAACCAGAGTCTAAGTAGTGTTTAAAACACCGTCCCAGGTGGGAATGAGTAGCTAATTCAGTGGAACTATAAAGCAAAGGTTAATATGTTATCAATTCAGTCAAGCAGTAATGATAAAGCAGTACATCAAACAATCCTAGCTACTCTTATTAATGCAGGGATGATATGTATTAATGATGCATGCCCTCACCTGCACTCCCTCTGCGACATCATCTCACGGTCGTGCATGCAACACTCACGCTGTGCTCAACTCCAACTCCAAAGGCACATGCAATGCGGTGCATGTGCGTGATTATTCAAGTTCTTAATTAGACTTATTCATACAGCAGGTATGGAAAGCTAAGGTACCTCCTTTTATATCATTTACTCAAATAATAATCCGTCTAGGGTCGTCAATCCTAGTTAATCGCATACGATGGCTAGTTCTAGGTTGCTACGGAGAGGCTCATCACCTCAGCACAGGCCTAGTTTATACTTGAGGTCACTACGGAAAGGCTCGTCACCTTAGTGTAGTCCTAGTGTATACTCGAGATTACTCCACCAACGCCCTACCAACTGACAGTGTGTTTTCAAAAGATCGTCACCAACCCGACTGGGGACCACAGCCATGATGCACCAGTGTAGGCTGACAGCTTGAATACAGTGTCTCATACCACCGTATTCGGCTCACGAGTTTGGGTTGCTCACTAGTTACTAGGGGAGGCTCGTCACCCCAGCGTAGGCCGACAGCTCGACCACGGTGTCTCATACTACCATGTCCGGCTCATGAGTCGTAGCAGATCGTGGTACCATGGTTGAAGCGAGTTTTACATTGGTAAGTGGTACCTTTGAATCAAGTAGTAGCGTTCATACATGGTAAACACACAATAGGCCAATAGGTTTATTAGACAAGTTCGACTGGTATGAGCGTACACTGAATTAATCGACATAGTACCACTGTCGACAATCATCATACGACTCAGATTCACCGAACGCATTAAATGTAGCGAGACTGATTTGGCCACTCAAGCAGAAATTGTTACCAATTGCCTGGACTACGTAGTAGTCCCAATCATACTCAAATGTAACATGTGGAGACATGTAATAAATATTATATAGGCATTTAACAAACAATTTAAATATAAATCTTATTTGAACATTTTAACAAACACCTTGAACATGTTATTATACATATGCATTTCATTCATAGATCACATAGTAGCAATTTATATTAACATGAAGGAAACTATAAATACTGATAAGGTAATTGAGAATCCTATCTCAACACCCTTACTAAAATACATTCCATCAAGCAATTTCTCATTCAGTCATTTTACCAAACACTTAGACTACACATTACTTTATACATAGACTACATTAATTACGGCATATATTATGGCAAATCCTTTCACAAGGGGTTTGTCATATATACAACAAACATGAATCCTAGATTATTAGTCATGACAAAAACAAATCAGGATTTCACACTCATTCAAACAATTTATCGAACACTTAGGCTACATAATGCCACATACATGAACTAACCTAGTTATAGCATATGTTATGATAAATCCTTTCATAAAGGAATTGTCACACATACCACGAACATGTATTCTAGGTTAATAGGCATGGCCAGCGTAAATCATAATTCCATATCCATTCAAACATTTCAACAAACACCTGGTATGCATTTTAATATACAACTTAGTTTACACATACACGCTATATCAAAAATGTTGTAACTAAGATCATATGGCAGCAATCACGTCAGACATAAATCATTGCCGATATTGAAAGCCTTGAAAACCATAACCAAAACATTTATAGTCCGCACCTTCCATCGGATTGCTCGTTTCGTACTCAGTTCGAATCCTACACACCTGAATACGGAATAACAATACCCAAATCATCAAAATAGGTTAGCTATTTCACTGATTACCCTATCTGGACTTCTAAAACAAGATTGGGGTTAGGATTCCTTACCCAAATCAAAATTAGAACAGATGGTGTAGCGATGGTGGGGAGGCGAAATGGCTTGTAGAGTCGTGAGAATGAATCCTAGCAACGATCTCCCTATCTCCCTCTCTTCTACTCACTCTTCTCTCCTCTTTTTTCTCTCTTCTCTCTCCTAGGGCTTGGAATTTCGTATGGAATGAGAGAGGGGTGGGTTTAGGTCCTTATATAGGCCCAGAACTGATGAAAATGGCCCCAGGGCCATGGTATACTTAGGTTATAGCTAAAGAGTGGCTGTTTCAGTCCAACATAGCTCATCTGGAGGCCCATTTCCTGCATATGGTCTAGGGAAAGTTCTCTGACAATGGATTTATACCAGGTTAAGATTTCGGTCCAATCGGATTTATGGATCAACCGTGAAAGACCAGTTTCAATTCAACGACTATCGTCACTCGATAAGGGTCACAAGTACACTGACCTGTGTAGGAAAATTTCCCTGATCCAAGGGTGTAGTTGGGTCAGAATCTAATGGCCTGAAACCATAAATTTGGCCTGTAAGCGAACAGCCCAAATCATTTAAGTTTTAGTTCATTTTCTAAAGATATTCACGTTTCTCACACACTTCGCTCCGGGTTCAAGTTATGCGTTTCGGGATACTATTTGGACTTGATTTCCGATATGGTTGTCAAGCCCAGTAAGACGGTTATAACCGTATAGTTTTGAGGTAATCGGACTTTCAACACGCAGTCCAGGTCCTATACGGAGTTTCACTGTGCTCCCGAGAACAACTGGGTTTTGAGATTGATCCTAGATTTATAGGTAATGTTGGGTTAGGGATTTTAATGGTTTTGGGTCTTGCAATTCGTATAGAAAGTGGTTCGAGCCAAATCCATCAATTATTTAGTTTAGTACTTGACTAAATTATACCCTAATTACGACAGAATAAGGTCTTAAGGTAGGAGAAACTGATCTTTCCAAATAACCTATTCATTTCATGAGATTCCATAAGGTTAATGGTCAAAAGCTCATTTTATTTATATATTTACTATTTACAATAAGTTTTAATTGAAGTATTGTTCTTCATCATTTAAACTTTAAGATTAGTGTCTAATGTGAAAGTACTTAGAAAAATTTTAAAAACAATGTGGTGAAAGATGAGATTTTGAAGGAAATGGGTTGAAAAGGTAATTTGAGACTTTGGGATTTAGTTCTGAGAAATTAATAAGGTGTTAGGATCAACCTATTGCCTAAGGACGTGTAACTCCAAGTTAGCAAAAATCCAAAATGTTACAATATCATTCTCGGTAGACCATGGCTCTATGACAGGGATGTTACAATATTTGGTCGTTCAAATGTGTGTACATTCTTGTTCGAGGGCAAGAAGGTCAAGCTAAATCTACTGCCACCCAATAATACTACTGGAAAGGAGTCCACCACACAGAGTAGTGTGAACGGCTCAAAAGAATTGAAGGAGTCGAAGTCCAAGTCTAAACCTCTCCATATTCTGAATACCAAAAACTTTGAACGAGAAACGGAGTCGGACTCGATGGTATAAGCCCTTGTGGCTAGGGAGAGTGTACCAGAGGCTAGTGTACAGTTACCCACTGAGGTCATTCAGGTAGTGCATGAGTTTCGTGATATACAGCATCCCTGGGGTGACTCTACCAAACCTCCCGTATTACAGAACGAACCTAAAGGAGCATGCTGAGTTGAAGAGGCAGATTGACGAGCTCCTAAAGAAGGGTTTCATTCGAGAGAGCATGAGCCCGTGTGCTGTGCCCGCCCTTCTTACACCTAAGAATGATGGTACATGGAGGATGTGTTGATAGTAAGGTCGTCGATAAAATTACAGTGAAGTATTGATTTCCTATACCGCGTCTTGATGTCATGTCGGATATGATGGCCAATGCTACTATCTTCTCAAAAATTAACCTCAAAAGTAGTTATTACTAAATCCGTGTACGCCCTGGCGATGAGTGGAAGACGGCCTTCAAGACAAAGGATGGGCTATACGAGTAGCTAGTTATGCCTTTTGGGTTAACTAACGCCCCAAGCACTTTCATGCATGTGATGACCCAAATGATGAGGCCCTTCATGGGGAAGTTCTTGCTCGTATACTCTGATGATATCTTAATTTATAGCATGACCAAGGAGCAGCACCTGAACCACTTAAGGCAGGTTTGTGGGATCCTTAGGGCCGAGAAGTTGTACACTAACCTAAAAAAGTGTGCATTTTTGTCTATTAGTGTGATCTTCTTAAGTTTTATTGTATCAACTGAGTGCATATCGGCGGATCTCGATAAGGTTAAGGCTATCGTCAATTGACCTGAACCTCGCAATATTCATGAGGTGCGCAGCTTTCACGACTTAGCCACCTCCTATAAGTAGTTCATTCAAGGTTTCAGTTCCATTATGGCTCCCACTACGGATTGAATAAAAAAGGGAGAGTTTCAATGGACAAAGGCGACCTCGAAGGCCTTCAAGGAGATAAAGGTCAAGATGACCGAATCTCCAGTCACGCGACTTCCAAATTTTTCAAAAGCTTTTGAAGTCACATGTGACGCGTCAAGAGTCGGCATAAAATGAGTACTTAGTCAGGAAGGGGACGCTGTCGCCTTTTTATTGAGAAACTGAATAAGGTGAAACAAAGATATTCCACCTATGATAAGGAATTCTATACGGTAGTTCAATAACTACGTCATTGGCGTCATTACCTATTGCCGCAAGAATTTGTATTATTCTCTAATCATGAAACCTTATGATATCTGAACTCTCAGAAGAAATTAAACCCTACACATGCCAAGTAGATTCAATTCCTTCAAGAGTACACTTTTGTGCTTAAGCATAAAGCCAACGTAGAGAATAAGTTCGTCGACGTATTGAGTCGTCGAGTCGCATTACTCAACTCAATGAGCATCAAAGGTATGGGCCTTGAGCGCATTAAAGAATATTATTCTGAGTGTCCAGATTTTGGAATTGTGTACGTGTCGTTGTTAGAGAGTTCATTAGGAGCTAGCAGTGAGTATTTGATTTTAGACAAATATTTGTTTAGGAGTGACCGCTTGTGCATACCATGCACCTCCCTCCGTGATTTTCTTTTCTGGGGGTTACATTTAAGAGGAGTCGCGGGTCATTTTGGTTGAGACAAGACCATTGCCCTAGTGGAGAATAATTTTATTTGGCCAAGCCTCGAGCAAGACGTGGCCAAAATTATAGGGCAATGGCGTACCTGTCAACTGGCAAAGTAAAAGAAACAAAATACAGGATTATACACACCTTTGTTAGTCTCATTCATCCCTTGGCAAGACATCAATATGGACTTCATGCTTGAACTTCCCAAGACTATTCCGAAACACGATTCCATACTTGTCGTGGACCGTTTTTCCAAAATGACCCACTTCATTTCTTGTTCTAAAACCTCCGATGCATCTCATATTGTCAAGTTGTTCTTGAATGAGGTCGTCAAACTGTATGGGTTACCAAAAACCTTAGTGTCTGACCATGATGTGCAATTCATGAATTACTTTTGAAAGACATTATGTCACATGATGAATACTAGGCTCCAATTTTCTTCTGCCTACCAGCCTCAGACCGATGGTCAGACTAAGGTGATTAATAGGAGTTTAGAAAGTTTGCTCAGATGTTTAGTGGGAGAGCATACCAGGACATAAGACGTCTACTACCCATAGCCAAGTTTACATTCAATAGTTCTATCAATAGGTACATAGGTCTAAGTCCTTTTGAAGTCGTTACTAGTTACAAGCCTAGGAAGCCTATTAATCTTGTCCCTATATCATTATCTCATAGGCCATCAGAGTCTACAGAATCTTTTACGCATCACATCCATTCAGTGCATCAAGAAATCAGGCGAAAGATCACTACTAGCAATGAACATGACAAATTTTCTGCAGACCAACATAAATGTTTCAAGAAATTCAATGGATGAGACTCTGTGATGGTCTGCATTAGGCCCAAGCGGTGTCCTCAGGTGGTCATTCATAAATTACACGCACGTAGCGCTGGACTCTTCAAAATTATAAAATGAAACGGTCTCAATGCGTATGTGGTAGATCTTCCACCTTCCATAGGAATTAGTTCCACATGCAATGTAGAGGATCTAGTTGTTTTTCAGGAGACCCCTGATACTTTGTCCGGCCCTTCGCTCACCCATCCTGATTCCCCAGATCTGTCCCTTGATACATAACCTTTTCCCGACTTTTCTTCCCGGTCTCTACCTCTCATACCTAACCTTCACACACCCAAAGAGGAAATAGAGGACATTCTGAACCATTAGATAATTTCAACGTCGGACGGCGGGTTTCAGAAGTACCTGGTTAAATGGAAGTCACGCCTAACTTCAGACAGCATGTGGCTCACTAAGGAGGAGCTTTAGAGACTTGATCCTAACATCTTGGACCGGTTCAAGAGTTTTGTTTCGCTAGTGGTAAAATATTCGCAGCCGAGGAGAGTTGATGTAGACATCACTCGCACACGCACATGCACGTCGCCCCCTACGCACGTACACAAGGAGGGTCCCACTGTCAATCTGGATTGATGACGACTTCCAGGGAGGGCCTCCTAGCTAGAAGACGGAATTTTGGTTCGTTGGAGTGGGCCCGATAGTCAAGTAAAGCTCATCATGGGATTTCATGATCGTAGCTCACTAGTCTGATTAATCTCATATTTTAGGTTTTGCTTATTAATGTTATTTAGAGTATCATGGACGATTTAAATTTCTTTGATTAGTTTTTATTTTTGTTTACTTCATCACTAAGTAATAGGTTGGCGCGAGTTTTGTGGTATAGGGTTTTCCTATAAATAAACACCCCTTGTAGGTTTTTTTTTTCATTAAAGTTTAATAAAAATTCTACATTTTTCTACTCCTCTGAGTTCTCGAGTTGTGGAAATCTAATTGGGTGCGAAGCCCTCCATTCATCGAAGGGCTAACAACCGTAGTGCGAAATCACATCGATCCCAATTCGCCCACATCCTCTACCATCTCTATTTCTCATCTCCTGCCACCATTCGCGCTTCAAATCTGTCCTTTATTGCAACGGTTTTCTTCTTAACAGCAGAATTCCAAATTCCGGCCCTACAGGAGGACTGAAACTTCGACGGAGCACCACGCACAGACCACGCATCCGATCGACACGAAACTTAGGAGTTTTGAAGCTCTCCCCTGGCCCACCAAAGCTAAGGAGACTTTCCGCGATTGGCACACCCTCACACATGCGATAGGCCTGGCCCGCTGTCCTCGTATAGGGACTATTTCCATGTTCAGATTTCCACCTATTTTACTCCTCTCATACCTATTCTCCCTAACTCTAACACTAGATTGCATTACTTTCAATTTATTTGCCCCCTTTCTTACCCCAGGGTTCTCTGAATTGGAATTGGTGAATCCCTTGGATTAGGGACTGATTGTTATGCATGTGTGGATGATTTTTACTTCCTTTTGAGTATCGTTTGGTCCATAATTTTACTAATCCGGCCCTAGCCTGTGTAGGCCTGGACCCGCACAGATTCCCTTTGCTTGAATGTTTGAACTTTTGTGTGGGATGTGAAATTTTATGTGATTATTTCTGAATTAGTATAATCTAAAGCCTGAGATCTTGCATATCATATTTAATTTTCATGTCCTGCATTAGATAAATTCACCAGGAAAAATAATTTTGAATGTGAAATGTAAAGATGAGAGGCAATCTAGGTTAGCAAGGGCTACAATAGGCACCCATTGGCATAGCAAAGCGTCCTGCGACTATGAATGATGAAGAGTGGGAAGAACTTAATCAGAGGGCAATAACCTCGATTCAATTATATCTATCCAACGATGTCCTCTATAATGTCCTTGATCAGAATACCACCATGAAGCTTTGGACGAAATTAAAAAGCTTGTACATGATCAAATCTCCCTCAAATCATCTGCATCTGAATAAGCAATTCTATAATCTAGAGATGGTAGAAGGGTCGGACCTTAATGAACACATCAGCATGTTTAATCAGTTGCTTTGTAAATTGACAAGCATTGAAGTTAAGATGGAGGAAGAAAATAAAACCTTAATTATGTTGTGGTCTCTTCTGGAATCTTATGAGTATCTGATGGACACTCTATGTTACAGTATAGATATCTTGGACGTTGAGACAATTATCTCAACACTTCAATCGAACCAGTTTGGAAGAAAAAAAATGATGATGAAGGCTATCAAAAAAACATGGTTAAAAATCGTCGGTAATGAACAAAAGCAGTTGGACGGGCCGTTGGGAAAGGAGGCACCGGCATTGCTTGCCAACGGTTAAAAGCCGTCGGTGTTTCCAAAAAAAGTCGTTTACCACCTTAAAAAATAATGAAAATGGATTGCCTAATCCATGCACGCATCCCGAACTAGATTAATACCCATTTCAAAAACATGTTCTCCAAAGCTCCAAACCAACCAAACTATTTGAAAAGGTGAGTCAAAACATTCGAAAATGGAGAAAACAAAATTGAAATCAAAATCAGAAATGAAATCTGTATTTCCATAAAAAAATTAATTGTATATATGATACCTAATCCCAGGTTCCCACCTTGGCCATGACGGATCATGACAACTCCATCTAAAAGCAATCTTAGAAAGAATGTTGATACAATAATTAAATCTATGCTCACAAAAAATGTCCCAATTCTCACAAATCTATGCTCTACAAGTGAAGGAAATAACGATAGCTTGCTGATTCATCCTCGCTTTTTCTCAAGATGACTTCAGCTTCTTGTAATCCTGAAATGTCCCTTGGAACAGCATTACCTTGCCTTCCGACACTGCCCACAGCTCGCCAACGCTTCCAGATATCAAATGTTCGTCATGACTTGTAAATACAAGGAGAAAATACGCAATCATATTTATTAGGGAGAGAGAGAGAGAGAGAGAGAGAGAGAGAGAGAGAGAGAGAGAGTCGCATCAGACTCATCCGAGTCATAAAACCATGATAGTTACCCAGTTCAGAGAGAGAGAGTCGCATCAGACTCATCCGAGTCATAAAACCATGATAGTTACCCAGTTCACTTGGAACATGATGGAACCATGAATCAACTAAGCAAACTAACTTGCGGTTTGATGCGATGTAACCAACCCAATCCTCTATATTCAACCCAAAACTGACCCGACCCAACCCAAAAACATGTGATTATTCCCGACCTGACTTAATCTGACTTGAATTTGCTCAGCCCAAACCCAACTCGATTTCAATCGGGTTGCAGTTTTCCAACCCTAACCTGACCTGAGGACTGAAGCAACCCAAACTCAGGTTGGATCACTCAAATTCCAATTGTTCTGAACCCAAGTTGCAGCCCTAATTGTGAATCAGTTGATTAATTCTGCAGAATACAACATATTAAAACATCGCACTGCTCAATCAAACTTGCTGAGTATGGTCCATGAATTAGACAAATTGCAAAAACAAACTAAATGAGCCTACACAACAAACCAACAAGTGGATCATACGTCATGAGACATAAACAATCTGCACGTGTGGATTATTTGTGAGTAACACTATACATACATGTGTACACAAACATGTAAAAACACCTGTAGGAGCAGGAACTTGAACTTGTAGTATCTTCTCGAACTGAAATAAATGTAGGCAATAAACAATCTTTTTTTATATAGGTAACTTGAGCTTGAACCTGAGACCTCAATGTTGAAATGGAGGCTGCCAACCATTGAGGAATAGGCTCAGACCCTACCACTGAGGTATGCAATAAACAATCTCAATCTTCTGGAAGAAAAAAAAAAAAAAAAAAAACCTGAAACTTATTATGGGCAGGCTTGGTCTATCATGAGTATGGAACTTGAACTTGTAGTTGCGTCATTAGCCATCGTGAAGCTGAAATAAAGACCAAATGAAGAGAGACGTTTTGAAAATTCTAAAGGATGTGTGCTAGACATGATTTTCTTTTTCCTTTTTTTTTTTTAACATTGTGATAAACATGTTTTGATTAGTCATGAAAACAAAAGCAACGTGGATATCATAGTCACAAAGCCGGCAACATACTCTGGATCATTGACAACTTCATCCACAAGACCCACCCGCTCCAATGCCTGAAGAATTCCAAAGAAAGAAATGACAAGCGTAAATACATGTGTTTGAGGAATTATATGTTAGTTGGTTCAGAATATGTATTATCCTCAAATCCTGATTTCCTAGAAGTGGTGTGCAGGATCTGGCTATCCAGATCATTGATGGAAGGGCCCTATCGTACATGGACCCCCTTGTATCCATCCAATCTTTGGCCTTGTTCAGTTGAATCTGGATCATTATAACAGTTACCCTAACCATCTATTTGCTGCCAACAGAGCAAAGGGTTAGGACTGTCCAGTCGAGATATTTCTGAGGCATGGTCTATACGACTATACCTAGGAGGCTCCATCAAATCAAAGGTCTAGATCATCAGACTACAAGACCCACAGTTAGGAACTCAGGACCTGAGGATCATATAATTCTGTAATATATAGACAATTATAATGATAATAATATCAAATTGTATTAACAGCCATATGAACCAAAAGTAGCAAAATCTCATAGTTGCCAGGCTCAGTCAGAAAGTAAACATGCATTAACCAGCAGTCAATACCTCAGACGCAACTTTATTAGAGGTCTGAGTTTAGGGCTGCAACTTGGGTTTGGTTGACCCAAACCCGACTTAAACAACCCGAGTTCAGGTCAGGTTGGGACAGATTAGGATGGGAAAACTCCAGTTTGGTCCAAGTAAATTGGAAAACCCAATATTTCAAACTACCATATAAAACCTAAAATATAATATAATGGATAGGGACATAATAAAAATCTAAAACCAAAGCTTCTAAAAATGCTTTATAAAGACCACTTTAAATAGCATTGGGAAGGGTAACAATCTAGTACTAACCTTCTCCTGATAAGTAGTCATCATCAAGAAGCTTCTTGAGCAATGCATCCTAAAACACAAAAAGTAATGAATGACTTGCAAGGATGCCAAACAAATAACTGGCAATTATTGTATACTTAGAATAAGGCTATATCCTTATCCAAACCACTAAAACTGAAATGCAAATAAATAAATAAATTTTTAAAAAATCACAGTTGCTCTATCAAGACAATAGTACACGAAAATTATATTGTTGAAAACAAAGGAAAATAGAAATAAAAAAAGCTAGAAAGAAAGAAAAAAGTAATAACAAAAAATAAAAAGGATTTTATCATTCTAAAACTACATTATCTTCGTTGGGAAAAAAAAAAAAAGGATTTACACATGCCTGTGCTTCACAGCATACTATTGCCATCACACATTCATTGTATTCCTCAATACTCAAAGAGGAAACAAAAAGTGCCTACGAGCATATAGCTGGTTGTTTTGACAAAACAAGGCATGTACGTTAATATCAAATTCATCAAAACAAGTTCTTCATCTGAACATCATCAAAAGAGTAATCAAATGCAACTACATTAACTATGACACAGATCTTCACTGTAAGAAAGAGATGGTTGTTCTTCAAAAAAAAAAAAGTTGTGTATGGTAGACCATAAATAACACTGACTATATAAGGTAGTTACCACCTATTCTTGCACTGAGTTCTAATGCAACAATGTTGTTGAAATCAGATGAATAAGAGAGAAACCATCATTAAGTTACCTGTAATCCAACATTAGGAATGAATGATGTGATCTTATGTTGGATACTCACTCCATAATTGATGAATGTTTCTGCAAAGCAGAAAATGAAAAGGAAAAAAATCCCAAATGAAGACTCCTCGGTTATGTTCATCAAGTCAGCAAAACAAAGAAAAACCTGCATTCTGACTCGTCACAATGTATGATTTACTCAAAATTGTCATGATGGGCAGATTCATGAAAATTAAAATCATCTAGTATAATAGACCCTACTCCAACTGATGCGATATCCAAGCTGTCAATCAAGTGAAAAAAAGAACAATAATTGAAACCCAAAAATGTACCTAAGCCAAATTGCCGAGCAATGCCATCATCTAAGCCTTATCCATGATCTCAATGAGCAATTATACTTGGGAGATCATGGACATTGAGAATAGCCACAAGACAAGCACAAGAGTGACAAACCAAAAGAATAACTTGCATTCAGTCAACGAGCCCAATGACCAAAGACCTTGATGTTGACATGAGTTTCAATGCAGGACATTTGTTATGATGGAATAAGATTACCAAACAGTGAGCATACATCCTAACAACAGTAAGAAAGCAAACAATAAACTACAAAATGCAGTAAGAAGAACCAACATAAAGATATAATAGTGAAGTCAAGACCTTTATTAATAACAAAACAACAAGAAGTTGTGTTATGATACCACAACTTCTAAAGCCATGCAGAGATAGCAGATAACCAGAATTTTCATCACAAGAAAACCAAATGTGCTTACTGAATATCAGCTAAACAAACTCTGAATATGATACCACATGGTGGGACTAGACTCCGAATGTGTATTAGCCTAATTTCACAAACTAAGAATACGGTGAGAATGAAACTTCACAAATGACTGCACTTAGAAGATTTGCCTAATTTCTTTCAACCCAATTCTCTAAACTCCAAGGGAATCCTGTTTAAGGAAAGTCAAGCCTGCCCTAGGCAGATTATGCCAAACAATTTGAGTATTGAAAATTTGACACTTCATGTTTCTGGAGCTATAAATCAACCGGCGTACGATCAAAATAGAAGGCCATGTTTCTATTCTCCTTCAAATCATACTACTTACAATAGATGGATAGGAAATCTGGTGCTTCAGTTCGAAAGCCAATAAAAGCAGTGGAAAACAACAAGAGCAGGCCATGTTTCTGTTCTCCTTCAAATCATACTACTTACAATAGATGGATAGGAAATCTGGTGCTTCAGTTTGAAAGCCAATAAAAGCAGTGGAAAACAACAAGAGCAACAAATCTCCATAGGGTAATTCAAAGTCAGATTCTACAGCTATGAAGGGTACAAAACAGAAGTATTGCAACAAATCAATACAGAAAGAACTACTCCCTAGATCTTGAATTCTCTTCTTCAAAGTATCTCATGCATCAAATTCCCAAATATGATGGTCCATAGAGTTTGGTGATGTCGCTTTAAGGAGTTGGCCCCTGACCTTGGCAGTGTCTAATCCACGCCATATTAGGGCGTGCCTGATAGAGAGAGCATTGACACTGCTCGAGCTCCGAGTCATACGGACGGTTCAAGGGAAATTAAAGTTTTTGTTTATTTTTTAAAAAAAATTTACGCACGCACTCACGGTGGTGGAATTTCACCGGACGCGGATTGGATACTAACAAGGTCAGTAGCCAAATCGCTATTGAGGTGACGTCACCAAGCTATGTGGGCCTCACCATGATATATGTGTTGTATCTATCCCATCCAATCATTTTTAGAGATTGTTTTATAGCATTATAAAGAGAATGAGATAGATATAAAGTTCAAGTGGACCCCACCATAGAAAATAGTGGGGACAGTGACATCCACCGTTCAAAACTTCTTAGGAGCCACGGTAGTTTCCAATGAAGCTGATATTTTTGTTTTCACTTCACATATCTCTATGTTAACTTATAAATATGATGGATCTCAAAAATACATCACTGTGGGCCCTATAAATGTTTCAACGGTGGGTGTGACGGCTCCCACGGTTTTCTGTGGTGGGTCCACTTGAAATTTAAATCTATATCATTCTCTTTGTAATGCCATAAAACGATTACGCGGCGTGGATACAAAATACATGCATTACGATGGTCCATAGAGTTTGGTGATGTCGCTTTATGGATTTGGCCCCCGACCTTGGCAGTGTCTAATCCACGCCATATTAGGGCGTGCCTAAAACGGTTGGACAGCATGGATACAACACATGCATCACAGGGATTTCCACATGGATACAACACATGCATCATGGTGGGGTCCACAGAGCCTGGTGACCTCACTTTAGTAGCGATTTGGCTACTGACCTTGTCAGTATCCAATCCACGCCTGATTTCACCACCTTTTCTTTACTCTTTTCTTTTTTAACACAGTCACACACACCCCCGCAAAATCACGCTAGTCGAATTTCACCACATATGGGTGCTCAAAACCTTTACCGGGAGTTAGAAACTCCTGGGAGTCTGCCACCACCCGTGCAAGAGTAAGGACCCATGGAATTTCACCACCTACGGATACTCAAACCCTTAACTAGATCAAAGTTAAATGGGCCCTACAATGATGTATTTATCATATCTACACCGTTCATCAATTTGGAGAAATCATTTTAGATCCATATCCCAAAAATGAGTGATTTACAATGCTTAAGTGGACCACACCACATATAGCAGTGGTACAATGATTCTCACCATTAAATTGGTAAACTGGCTCTCATGTGGCCTACCATAACATTTACTTCCCATCCAGTCCGTTCATAAGGTCAAGAAGACCTAGATGAAGAGAAAAAAATATATATGTATCATATTGATCCAAATTTTCTGTCCCTCAAAAGGGTTTCAATGGCAGGCGTTTAGACCTACACTGCTTTTTACAGTGTGGTCCACTAGATTTTTGGATCTATCTTATTTTTCTTCTTAATACTTACAACCAAATCACCAAGTAGCAGTTTGGATATAACTCATAACTTATGATGGGACCACAGAAGTTGGTGACATCAACACACAACTAGGTTGCTGGTGTGTGGTACACCAGCCAATGGGCTTCTCACGGCGGTCTCTGAAAGTGCCCTGGTTTGTTAATTAGTGTGAGTGTTGAGTCAGCAAGACAAAGGAGCCTCATAGGAAGATCACGTCTGCCTCAACAGAATGTGTGCCTGAACTCGCCAAAGGTAAACCTTAGCCTCACATCCCATGTCCCAAAACACCAGGTTTATAAAACTCATAAAATTGAATAGAACATCCTAGGGTTTTTGGTAAACAAACTATTTTACAAAATCAGAAAAATCTTTAAGTTTTCTACCTTTGTCGATTTATCGATACATGGATCGATGAAATCGAACCCTGTTATCGATGTCCTCGAAGTTCACTCGATATTATCGACTTGAGGACTTCAGATGTCCAACAACCACAAAGAACTCTGGACTGAATTATCGATGAATCGATGGACTGATTGTGTAACATCCCGAAAATCGGGGGTCGAGTAGTAACTCAACTCCCGAGTTTCAGAACATCACCAATGCAACAAGATGAATGATGATTGAATGTTGACTATATTCATGCATTGAACATGAGTGAGATTAAGCCCAAACAGCATATCATACTCCAGAGACAGTTAAATTGCAAGCGGAAGACTGTGATAGGTAAATAACATATATAAACTATGGTGAGTCTCCAGAGTGTGATAATGTTACCAGGTTAAATAACTACAAGTACAATTCTAAAATATACCAAATGTGAGGAAGTGTAATGTCTTTTATCCCAAGTACCGTAGCCCCATCAATACATTACCAGGTCTTCATAGACCTGCCAGAGAGTTACAAATAGGAGAACTCCTCCTCAACATCATAGTAGTGGTCTGGCTCTGCTTCATAAGCATCGCCATCACCTGAAACTCAACAAATCTAGTTGGTGTGTACAACACCGTCCCGTAACGTGGGAGTGAGTGATCAACTCAGTGGAACAATAAAGCATAGGTTAACATATTATCAATACAGTCAAGCAGTAATGATAAAGCAGCAAAATCAAACAATTCTAAATACTCTTATTAATGCAAGTATGAATGAAGTCATGATATATGCCCTTGCCAAACCACCCTCAGCGACATCATCTTACGTTCGCGGATGCATACCTCCCTCAGTGCTCCACATCTACTAGGCACATGCGGTGCGATGATGAGCATGATTACCGAGTAGTTATTAGTCCATTTCAAACAGCGGTATTGAGAAACTTAGGTACCTCCCTTGTATCATTCCCAAACATGATCCATTCTAGGGTTGTCAATCCTAGTTAATCTCATACGACAATGTGTTTCTAGGTCGCTGCAGAGGCTACCAGGGCTGTTACACGGAATCGTTGCACCACTCCCCTATCACCTCTTTAACGATTCATCACTATACAGATACAAGCCTAGCTCATACTCTATACACTGCAGCAAAACTCGTCGTCTCACCGCAAATTCAGAGTATGCTCGAGGTCACTACAAAGGGCTGTCAGGGCTGTTACACAGAATCGTTGCACCACTCCCCCATCACCTTATCAATGTAGGCCGATAGCACGAATATAGTGTCTCATACCACCATAATCGGCTCACGAGTCTGGTTGCTCACTGGTCACTACGCGGAGGCATGTGGCCCCAGCGTAGGCCGACAGCTCGACCACGGTGTCCATACCACCATGTCCGGCTCATGAGTCTTAGCGGATTGAGGTACCATGGTTAACGGGATTCCACTGGTAAGTTTGGTACCCTAGGTTCAAGCAGTAGCGACCAAATATGGTCAACATATATTAGACAGATCGGGTTACTTGACGAGCTCAGCTAGCTCGAGCGCACAACAAGTTGAGCGATATGAAGCGCAAAAGCACTTCGTGTGGCCAACCACTATCGCCAACCAAAGTACGACTTAGGTTCGTCGAACACATCTCACGTGGAAAATGAATCTCAGCCACGAATTCAATCCCGTTACCGATTGCCTGGACTATAATCATAGCCCCAATCACATTCAATTACAAATAAGTAAAGCAGTAATGGATCAAGATTCAAATCATACAATCAAAGTCTAGTATCATCCGTTTAGGGCTGTCAGGGCAGTTGCACGGAATCATTACACCACTCCCCCATCACCCATGACGGATTATATAACGTAAACATGAATTTAAATATACGCATTACATAGATAAAATCATACAATCAATTGAGCATGTTATGAAATACAACACAAGCATGAGTTTGTAAATATTAAATTCCTAATCACACAGATTTCTAAAGAAAGCATATATATATAGTTACAGGAGTTGAGAATCATATCTCAACACTCTCATAAATTACAATTTACTAACCACTACTTTTTTAAACATTTTAACAAACACTTTAAACTATATGCATCAACATACACCACCTATGTTGATCACATAGGTATTAGGCCCAAACCTTTCACTAGGGAGTTGCCCCATTTAAAACACACGTGCACCCATGACGGATAATCATGGCCGGCAGGAATCCAAGTTCCATAATCATTCAGCCATTTCCACAAACACTTGGACTACACATTTTAACGTATGTAGCTTATAGTGGCTGTGGCGTGATTTAGGGCAAATTCTTTCGTCAAAGGGAGATTGCCAATACAACAATCATATATCCATGACAATTAGTCATGGCGAGCACGAATGAGAATTCTATACTCATTCAGTCATTTTCACAAACACTTAGAATACACTATTTTAACATACATAGTGTATACTAGCAAAACATGTATTAGGGCGAGTCCTTTCGCCAAGCAAGTATTTTACGCATATATAATATATTTATACAACAAATAATCATGGCAAACACATCTCTAAAATATATATGTATACGGTACTTTCTACAATACAGTATTTCTACATACATAGTGTATATTAGTAAAACATGTATTTGGGCGAATCCTTTCGCCAAATAAGTATTTTGTCTATATATCATATATTCATACAACAAATAATCATGTCAAATATATTTTCAAAATTTATACGTATACGGTATTTTCTACGAATACCTAGAATATGCAAAATTCTATAATCTACATCTTTAATCGAAACAGAAAACAGACAGCACTTTGTACATGTGCAATTGCATGCAGATCATGAATCTATCATTATCTGACATTGAAAGCATTGAAAATCATAACCTATATACCTAAAGTCCGCACCTCGTGTCGTAGAATCATAACGGAGTCGATAGGTTTGCTAAGCTTCCGTATTCGGCAGTTCGGCAACCTATAGAACGAAATAGGTTAGCTATTTCATAACCTGCAGCCTAAACAACCCCAAAACAGATTAGGGTTAGGGTTTCTTACCTAGAAACGTCGCTAAAATCGTCGGGAAAGTGATAAGAATGAGGTGGTTAAGCACCTAAGGCAGCAAGGAAGAAAAGCAGGAAAGATCTCCCACAACTCTCTCACTTTCTCTCTCTTTTCTCTCTTTCTATCCTAGGGTTTTCTCAAATTCGTATGGCTGTAAGAGAGAGAGTTTTAAGGTCCTTATATAGTCTAAAAAGTCTCCAAAATAGACTCCAGTTCAAGGTATACTTGGGTTATAGCCAAAGTGGGCTGGTTTCAGATCAATGGAGGACTTCTGGCGGGCCCCCTTGAGCCAAAGGTCGAACTTAAGCTCACTAACACTGGATCTACGTTTAGTTAAGTTTTCATTTCAGTCGAATTTCCAAATCACGCGTGGCGGACCAGTTTCAGTTCGACGGTCACTGGGTCTCGATCAGAGATTCTGAGTACATGTAAATGTTTATGAAATTTTTCCTGATCCAAGGGTGTATTTGGGTCAGATTCTGATGGTCTGGTTGCTTAATACTGATCCGCAAGCGACGAGTCTCAGATTACTATTCAAGATATTTATTTTGTAAAGAACCAAGTGTTCTCACACTCTCTCGCTCTGGACTCAAGCGAACAACCGTGGGACACTGTTTGGATTTGATTTCCGAGATGGTTGTCAAGCCCAGCGAGGTGGTCCTAATTCCTTAACTTCGTGTTATTCAGACTTCTGACGTGCGGTCCAGATCTGATACGGAGTTTCGAGATGCTCCCGAGAGCAACTGGGTAATGAGATTGATCCTAGATTTTAGGGTAGCCTAGCGTCAATGATTCTACAAGTTTTGGGTCTTGCAGATCGTATTTAAAGTGGATCAAATGGATTTCATAGCTAATCTAGTTTAGCACTTAGTTACTTTATCTCATTTCTAAAGGATTTAATCCTAAGTGATTTCTGGTAGGGTTGTACTCAGGCCTTTGTAGTTTGTATATAAGGTGATCCAAGTTATAATACTTAACTAGTTTAAGATAGTGTCTAGGGTGAAAGTACTTAAGAAAATTGAAAGAACAAGGTGGTGAAGGGTTGGATTTGTGAAGGAAATGGGTTTAGAAGCAATTTTAGACTGTGGGATTCAGTTCTGACAAGTTAATAAGGTGTTAGGAGTGGCTCATTGCCTAAGGACATCTAATTCCAGGTTGGCAAAAATTAGGGCTGTTACAGTTTGATATCATCGAATTTTGAATCTCGAGTCCATCGAATCGGCTCGATAAAATCGACATCTGGCCAATTGTGTCCAAAATACTACTAAGGTAAATCATGTAATTCTTGATATATTGAAGGGCTCCTCGATATCCTCGAAATTCAAATCTCGATGATATCGATAGACATTCGATGATATCGAATTAGGACACAAATCTATCCAGCAAGTTTTCAGGTTAATCTTTCTTGGATCCAGGATCACTCAATAAAATCGATATTCAAATATCGATCATATCGAGGCTAGATTAATGTCATCGAAATAGGACATAAACTGCCCAGCAAGCTTATAGGAAAATTCCTTGGAATTATCGATGAATCAACACTGTCATCGATATCATCGACATTCAAATTCCGATGATATCGAGTGATGCTCGATTATATCTTATACCTGTTACATTTCAAAGGCAAGTGCTCTCACATTTTCAAATGTCGAGGAATCGAACCCAGTGTCAATGAAATCAGAGTTCGAAATTCGATGACATCGATGTGTGCTTGATTTCCTCTATCAGTGGGCAAAAATTTTCGAAAGCGTTTAACAGTTTGAGTTCGTATCATCGAGTGGTCAGTCGATGCTATCGAGAGTATATACTCGATAATATCGAACCTGATCGATGATATCGAACTCTGTCAAAAATAAGACCATTTTATATCCGTTGGAACTTTTTTGCCTATTTAATGAGAGCTTGCCCTTGGTTGTTAGTAGAGAAAATAGATAGTGCTTTTGAGTGTTTAAACTCAGATCATATACCCTATGCATTTTCTCTCATGGGAGTTCATCCTCCAATCCACCCTCATCATTGACATTCAATATAGTGGATTGGGGAATGAACTTCTGCATTCAAGGATCCTAAGCTACCATCTTAATGGCAAATCATTAAGCTGAGATGCTTTGAATGCATAGATGATTGGAATCACTCTGTCTCCTTTATAGGAAAACATTTAATAGAGTAGGATTCCATCACCACCTTGACCCAACCCATAGCCTTATATTGGTACATCATCTGAGTTGCGGTTCAAGGGAGCTGAAGATTCTTCGTCGTCAAAGGAGGAGATCTTCATCAAGGTGCTTAATGGGGCTCATCTACTTATCTATAAGTCATTAGAGTTCAGAGGACCCTTGTGATCATTCCTTTTGTAGGATTGGGTCTAAGGTGTTTCTCACCCATTTCAAGCTCTCATAGGAGGCCTCCGACAGGAGCGTACATGGGGGTGCTTTGTATTAACCCTTGCTCTGTGGAGAGCATAAATGTTAGGTCCTTGTGTAGGTCATTGACCTGTGTGGTCTAAAACCTAGGTGTTGTGTGTTCACCCTTGCTCATGGGAGCATAAACTGGTAGGTTCCATATGTGGATCCTTGGCTTTTGTGACCTAAAAGTTGGGTGTTGTGTGTTGATCCTTACTCCTGTGTGGGGCATAAACTTATGTCGTGGAGACATGTTAGAGTCAGCCTAGAGTAGGTTATACCGGTTTAACGTGAACCTGATTTGAAACCTCCGTTAGTGAGATCCAGTACACTCAAGGGCTGAGTGCGTCCGCCAGAAGTGGAGTAGACAAGTAGTCGAACTACTATAAAAATAATTGTGTTTGAGATTGCCATTTACTTCTACTGCATGTGTGATTTCTCTGAATGTTCTCATATCCCTTGCATACATGATTATTTGGAACTGAGAAGAATCACATCTCACACACAGTCACATCCATCATGAACTATGTTGTGCATCTTATTTATCTTTTGAATAGCGTTGTGATTGGATCCTCTATTTGGCTTGGAAGCCGTTAGAGTTATTTTGAAGAAATCTTGCATACCTTCTCAGGATTGGGTTGATAGGTTTAAAATTTATCATAAAAGCTTAAAAAGTCATATTCACCCCCCTCTAGGACATCTTGGCATATTTCCACTTCAACTAAAGCGGTCATTACCGCAATTTCAATCTATACGAGCAAGAGACTAGCAGTCCAGTTAGGGGCTTACAAGGCCCACTGTGATGTTTATGTTCACTCCGTCTATCTATTTTTACTGTTCATTTTAGGGCATGATACTAAAAAGGAGGTAGATCAAAGCTCTGAGTGGAACACACCACGTATCAATGGAAGATGATTAATCTCTATTATTTTCTAAAGTGTGGTCCACATAGACCTTCGATTTGCCTCCTTTTTTGGCTAATGCCTTAAATTGAGCTTTCAAGATGGATGGACAGCTTAGATAAAACACACATAATGTGGTGGGCCTCATAAACTACTTTTTTTGATAGTGCACTTGAAACCAAGGTTCCGCCTGGGGGACGGCTTATTATGATTCACCTATGTCTAAAAGCCGTCGAGGTAAGCAATACACGACCATCAACGTTGGTCAATTTTTTAGTAGTGGATCTTCTACAAACACATTATTTCTCCGAGGCAGATAATCTAAGCAAGAGAATGGAAAGCATCGATCTAAATCCAAGTCTAAAAGTAAAGGAAAGATGAAGTGCTAGAATTGTGAGAGATTGGGACATGGAGTATCAGAATCCTAAAACTTAGAAAGTAGAGAAGTTAGAGGATTCTCAAAAGAGACCAACATAGCAGAATCCAATGATGAGGCAGGTAGTTGTGACGTATTGATCTCATCCAAATCCGGGTATCTCATTAATAACAAGTGGATTTTAGATTCGGAGGTTTCATATCACACGACTTCTCATCATAATGGGTTCACCAGTTACCGTAAGTACGATGGTGGCTAGGTGTTTATGGGTAATGGCATTGCTTATAAGGTGGTTGGTATCAGATCGGTGCACAGCAAGATGTTTAATGGGATAGAGTGCATCCTGATGAATGTGAGACATATTCCTAGTCTAAGGAAGAATCTATTATCTTTGAGGCCTCTCGAGGCACTAGGGTGCAAGTTCACCAGATTTAATCGTATCCTAAAAGTTTCAGAAGGTACACTCATTGTTATGAAGGCATAGCAAAACACTAATCTTTACAAGCTGATTGGTAATATCTATCATTAGAGCTAGCAAAATCTACGTCTGCATGTTTATGGCATGTGCGCCTAGGCCACATGAATGAGCTCAATATGAAGGTACTTTCTAATAGTTGTTTAATTCTTTCATTTAAAAGTGTTGATTTTAATATATGTGAACATTGCATATATGGTCAATAATCACATTTGTCATTTAAATCTGAAAAATATGTAAGTAATGTGTGCTTGACTATGTGCATTCGGATATAGGGGAGTCATCACTCGTGATTTCTAGGTGAGGATTGTCATTCTTTGTCACATTTATTGATGATTTCTCAAGAAAGGTTGGGTTTATTTTCTGAAAGATAAATTCTATGTAAGCCACTTCAAGATATGGAAGGAGACGGTAGAAAAACAATCAAAGTAGAAGTTAAAAGTGTTAAGGACACAACAGTGGAAAATTCGCTTCTGAGGAATTTAATAAATTTTGTAAGACGAATGGATCATGAAGCACAATACAATAAGGCATACACCATAACAGAATGTTGTGGTGAAACGAATTAATAGAACTCTCTTAGAGAGAGCATGAAGTATATTGAGCAATGTTGCATTGGACAATGAGGTATGGACTAAGGCCGTTAATACGTCTTTTAATTTAGTGAATCGGTCCTCATCTATAGTTATTGATTATAAAATTCCTAAGTGTGGAGTGGTCATGATTTAGAGTACTCAAGGCTACGTATATTTGGTTGTGATGCTCACTCTCATGTATCACTATTAATAGAGATAAGCTAGACTAAAGGGTGAAGAAGTGTATATTTTTTTTGCTATAGTGATGATGTGAAAGGATATAGGTTGTATGATTAGGCCACAATAAATATCATAATTAGTCAAGATGTCAAGTTTGATAAGGATTCTTTGTTCCGCAAGGATGAACATAAGGAAATGAAAAAATCTACAGTGATTAATATTGAAATTGACAAGGGTAAGACACTGGTAAAAGTTGAACTGCAATAAGAGGAAAATAAGAAGGTGGAGTCGACACCTTTGAGGAAAAATTCACCAAGATATCGCAAATTACTGGCTATATACAAAAATAACTTGAATGTTGCATTTTCTCTTATTACGGATTAGGGGGATCTGTCTTCCTTATAGGAAGCATTGGAAGATAAAGATGATGAGAAGTGGATGGCGGAAATACATGACAAGTTGAACTCTTTGTATAAGAATGAGACGTGGGAACTAGTGGAGCTTTCCATTGGACGAAAAGCGATCGAGTGCAAGTAGATTTAAAGAAATAAACATAATAGTTACAAGGCGAGATTAGTTAAGAAGAATATGCTCATAAAGAAGGCATTGACTTTATTGAGATATTCACACTAACTGAAACTTCCACAAATGGATGTAAAAATTCATTTTCTGTATGTGGAATTGGAAGAGCAGATGTACATGAAATAACCAGAGGGGTTCGAGGTGCAAGGATCAGAGAATAAGTTTGGTAAGTTAAGGAGATCATTGTACAGCCTAAAACAATCGCATATGCACTGGCATAAGAAATTTGATTATTTCATCGTGAGTCAACGGTTTATCAGGAGTGAATTTGATCTTTGTGTCTACTTTAAGACACTGAGGAATATAGAATTCATCTTACTGGTAGTGTATGTTGATGACATACTTATCACCAGCCATAGCATGTCTGAGATTGACATATTAAGGGCTCAGTTATCAATAACATTCAAAATGAAAGATCTGTAAGCTACAAAGAGGATTCTCGGCATTTATATGTACAAAGATAGGGGGAGCAAGACTATTATTTTCTCAAGATGAATACCTTGAAAAGGTCTTTGTCAAGGTTGGAATGGACGAGGCTAAACCGGTTGGCATACCTCATGCTGCTCACTTTCAACTTTCTTCAGAACAATATCCTAAAACTGATGAAGAAAAACGGTATATGTCTCGTGTACTCTACTCAAGCGTGGTTGGTAGTTTGATGTATACCATAGTTTTTATGATACTGGATATTTCACACGTAGTGGGTGTTATGAAAACAAACCCCAGCAAGCAACACTGGAAGGCAGTGAAATGGCTACTTCAGTATCTATGATGTACGAAGAACTACGTTTTAACATTCGAAAAATCAAAGAAAAAACTTGTAGGCTGTGTGGATTTGAATTATGTTGGAACATGAATAAAAGAAGATTGACTTCCAATTACTCGTTTTTGCTAGTGGGCGGAGTGATCAGTTGAACGTTAAAGCTTCAGTTTATGGTGGCTCTTTCAACAACTTTCCACAATTGAAGTTGAATATATGACAGTGACAGAGGCATTTAAGGAAGTTGTTTGGTTAAGAAGAATGATGAATGAATTAGGACTTCAATAGGAAGTCATGCCAATGAATTATGATAGTGAAAGCGCAATTAATTTAGCAAAGAATTTTATATACCATTCATGTACTAAACATGTTAATATACGTTATCATTTTATCTGACAAGTGCTTAAGAAAGACGACGTTACTCTTAAAAAGATTCACATGAGCATGAATTCAGCCGACATACTTACGAAGGTTATTCCTGAAGAGAAGTTCAAATTCCATTCGACTTCTCTAGGATTGGCACTGAAGGAATAAAGGCGAAATGCGCACGAAAAGCGACGACGGTGGAGATATGATGGAGACTATTAGAGATTGAGGATGGAGCATAATGATTGAAGCCATGGTGGAGATTGTTAATTGATATCTTCAATCTATGCAAAAACAGGGGGTTTCAATCGATCCACCAAACTAATCGATTGATCAAGAAAACTCCAAATTAATCAATTTGCTCTCTAAACGATTTTGGGCATGTTTGATCGATTGAACATATGGTCGTTGATCAATCAATGGTCGCTTGATTGGTGTTAATCAATCGATGGCACACACGGTTTTGCATAATTGAATGCATTTGTTCCCTATTTTAGGTGTTACACTATATATATGGGTGTAATACGAGATTAGAGTAATTTTAATAACGCAAAGCTTGTTCAAAAGAGAAGTTAGGGTTTTTTTTTAATGGTTTTCTCGTATCTATAAGTTAATTCCATTACTTGTACTTTGATTTTCATAGGGGATCGCTTTTTGTCGCTTTGTATATAATTTTTTCCCCGCAAGAACTTTTTCACATAAAATCGTATGTTCTCTATATTGTTTTGTTTATATTTGTTTCTCACTTGTTTAAATGGACTCAATATTTGTTTCTACGCTTTTCCAACAAAGATCATAACCAATTGAACGTATCCCTAAAATCAAATTAATTGGAGAATCAGATAAACGAAGATTTGTTTGTTGAATTAGGACCATTACATTCATTTTATAGCCACTTACCCATATATCATGGTTCCGATTAAGATCAGTCCAATGGGTGCCATGATATGTATTGGGGTACATGTATGCTGCATGTACATGAGTTGTGCCTTGCCAGGTCTGGTGTACTTCCTTGAATACCCAAACCCAGATCCGGTCAGGTTTAGTTACCCGTTGAGTACTTATTAGGTCTTTGATCTAAGATTTGAATTCGGCTCGGTGTAAATAAGAGCACTTATTTGATTGGGCAGAGCACTTATTTGATTGGGCCCTTTCGGTAAATGAATTAAATCATACACATGTGCTACATTGATCGTGTAAGGTATGTATAGGGACTATTACATCTGTATGCCTAGGCAACCTCATTTTAAAAGCATCAATACATATTAATAGAGAAATGCTCAAATCCACCCGGTTGAACATTTAAGCTACCGCCCACACTGCAGATAACTTTCATCATGTCATGTGTGTGCAACATCCTATCAATCCAATAGGTTGGCCCGACCATGAGGACTAACATTTGTAAAAATCATCCCCATCCAACCATTAGGTAGACCACAACTGTGTTTTGCTATTTATCGCATTAATTTCTATGGTATGGCCCACCTGATGAGCGGATGGATCTGATTTTTTTCCATGGGTGATCCTTATGATGGCGCCTAACCTATATGACGGGGTGGATGTTGCACACACTCGATAGATTGAAAGTTGTAGGTTGGATGGGTGGTAACTTAACATTCAACTGGTTTAGCGTTAACATTTCTTCTTACTATTAATGCTAACTAAATCTGACGAGGAGAGGAACCCACTTAGAGGTGTAAACGTACCGGGCTAGCCCGGTTAACTCGCTCAACTCGGCCCGAAAAAACTCGACTCGGCCTGACCTGGAACTAAGTTTGGTCTAGGACGGGCTATTTTTTTCAGCTCAAAACTGAGTTCGGGCCGAGTTCGAACAGGTCCCGGTTCAGCCCAACTCGGTCCGAAACCCGACTCGACCTGTCCCAAATATATTCCTGAATCCTTACCCTAATCATTTAAACTTGTCAAAGCCTTCCCATAAACTTCCTGTAAGGTCCGAAACTGGCCGAACTCGCCCGATTGTTGATCGGGCTGAGTGCGGGCTGGATATGTTGGCCCGGTGACTGGGTTGGGCTGGGTTCGGGCTGAGTTTGGCTGATGACCGGGCCGGGCCAGGTTGAGCCTAGTTGGACTCAGTTCGGCCAATGTACACCCCTAAACCTACTAGATCTAACCCGACCTGACTTTAACTATAGACAACTATAGACAACCTGATCCCGACTAGACCCGATTTTTAACCAGGTCCCGAAGGCGTGACCCGATTTGTGACCCGATACCCATTGACAGCCCTAAGCTATTGCAGTGGATCGGGTGTCAAGGATGCACCACATTTCGGCAGGTTCCATTCCATTTCTGGACCAGAGACACACGTGAATGAGATCTAAACCGTTCGTATGGTATGTACAAGGCATGGTCCACAGGTCACGATGTTTCGAGACTATCCCGCTCTTTTACAGCAGCATCCAGTGGAAATCGGATTGCATCCTGCTAATCCCTCCAGCGAGCTCTGTGGGGGCTACCCCACAGTGATGTATGTGTTTCACCTACGCCGTCCATCCATTTTTCTAGATCATTTTAGGATATGAGCGAAAAAAAAAAAGTGAGGTAAATCCAGCGATAAGGTGAACCACACCACAGTAAAGCAGCGGTTACAATGACACCCACCGTTGAAACCTTCCTAAGGGCCACCGTGAAGTTTATTTTCCACCAAGCCTATTCACAAGGTCATATAAACCTGGATGAAGGGACAATGCAAATACCAGATTGATCCAAAACTTCTGCGGCTCCCAAGAAGTTTTTAATGGTGGGCGTTCAATCCCCACTGTGGTCCACTTGAACCTTGGATCTGACTCAGTTTTAGGTTCATACCCTAAAATGATCTGGCTAAAGGGATGGACGGCGTGGATAAAACCCATATATCACATTGGGCCCCACAGAGCACTGTCCGGATAGATTAACGGGGGCAGCTCGCAATCCGCTTCCCATCCGATGATGAGAGACATTTCATTCTCTTAATTTATTAGCCGGTTAAAGAAATTTTTTATCAGCGATGACTGATATATACGGTGGTAAAGGGAAGATGCCTAGCTCAGGTGATCTTACACGTGCCCCATACAGGGTAAAAGTTAAAAAAGGTCAAAAAGCAAATTTTAATTGGCGTCGGGTTTTTTTTTATAAAAATGCCTGGCCACATGACAGACAGCACACGCGATTATACTAGAAAGGTTTATCACAGCATCTAGTAACCATTAAAACAGACGGTATAGATTCATTATGCTAGAAAGGCTCAATTATCGATCTAGACTGTCTATCATTTGTAGATCACATTTTATTACCTGTCCCAGAGTTACTTTTGACCAGACAATTCTAACTATCCAATTAATGACGACTCTCATGTAGGACCTACCTTTGATTGATAATTCTCTCCAACATGCAGGACCTACTTTTGATTTGAAAGTCCTAACCATCTGATCAATCTAGGAAAATAGGCCATCCAGATTGACAATGAGGTAAATGGTTCACTTGTCAATTTGGACTGTCATCAAGTGGCAAAAAAAAAAAAAAAAAAACTCTAAAGTTCCCCGCATCTCTTAAGAATCAATTGAACGGAATGACCATAAACATTGACCAATGGATAGAAAATACATGGACATGATTGATCCCAACCATCAACTATAGTGGGCCGCCTTTCATAGTCTGAATAATTTTTGTACTCCTTTTCCTCATATAACAGTGAGTAATTTCAAAATAATGGCTGTTATTTCAAAGTAATGGCCTTCGTGACATGGCGTGACCGTTCTGGTTTCGATGATTTTTAAAACTTGCAGTTAGGCGCAGAACGAGCGAATATCACACTAATCGAAACACGATCAACGGTCATGGTTCTGGCCATTGGCTAGTGAAACACAAATGCAAGTTCATCGATTCGAAAGCCACAGTCAAGTACACAAAACGTCACTTACCTGACCTGAAGCCATCTGCTGTCAGACAGTGCACAGCTTCCTCGAGATTGCTTGGGATTGAAGGATGAACTGTCCACACGTCCCACACGGCTTACTCGTGATTGTTCAATGTTGTCAAATTGCATTACTCAAATTCAATTGAGCACCCTGTAGCTCTAGAAGCTCCACCTACAAGCTTATGTGCCAACCAATCCCAAAGCCTAGATAAAGGAATAGGGTTATGCCTGGTGAGCAGCCAGTCGTGGAACTTGACCAAAAAAAGAAATCATGAGAATTCATATCTCAGATACGATTGGTGAAACAAGATCCCTAAAACTGACCATAAAATAGCTAGGACTTGTTTGGCAGTATGGATTTTAAATGCAGGGTCGAGTGGATTTTGCAGCCTGTGGGGATGCAAATCAGCTTTACGGTGGGACTGCAAAAGGCTCTTTTGAGGTATTTTGATTCCTCCGAAATCCAAATCCTTCAAAATCTTTGCAACCAAATGACCCAAAAAAATGAAATCCCCGCAAATCCCTGTGAATCCGCTGCCAAATGAGCCCTAATGATGATGATGATGATGACAATGACGACAGCAATAAAAATATGGCGATGCTATGCTATTATAACCTACACAATAGGAACCAACACAGAATGTAAAGACATGCCAGTTAAAGTGATATTAATGAAAAAAGACTTGCCGTTGGGCGACAAAGATTCTCATCCAAATAGGAAAGGCTAGATAATTTAAAGGCACAGGTATATTATCAATGGTCTGTGAGTACTTTATACTGACAACTCTTCTTCCTATACAAATAACAGGCATGCAGTTTCAAGCAGTAGCAGCAACTCGTGAACATTCGCTCTGCATCCCGACTGCATGTGAGGGCACAGGAATGCTTTCTCTACTATAGATGTATGGCCTTTTCTACACTTTGTCATCATGGAACCACCATCTAGTCTCCTTAGGAGACCTTCCATTCCTACAGTTCTTCACATAGCGATCATTATCTGCAGGGCGTTGCTGAATGCAAAAATCATGTTGTGTCAGAAGAAACCACCGGAATTAATTGATTGGATACAAGGAAACTTACAAGGTGTGTTTGGATGCTCAGGTGAATTGAATTATAACTTATAATTTAACCCAGGGTGTGTTCGGTTGCACCAAATTTCATGATATTTCACGAGACCAAGAACCGCAGCAGTTAGGAATGAGTTGGTACAAGTTGAAGGCCCTAAAAGGGCAATAGGAAGGCCAAGAAGGATGTGGATGGAGGCCCTATGGTTTAACTGAAGGTATGGTGGAACATGATTCACATAGCTGACTCCAATTAATTGGTATAAGGCTTTAGATGATTATGATGATGATGATGAAAGCCTTATACCAACTAATTGGGGCTAGGGCTACAACTTGGGTTCAGGTCACCCCAAACCCAATTGATCCAATCTGAGTTCAGGTTGGGTTGGGTCGGGCTGTCAAGGCCCTGAGGTTGGGTTCAATTTGGAAAATGCCAACCTCATTGGAAATCAGAATAGATTCAGGTTGAGCAAATTCGGGTCGGGTTAGGTCAAGTTGGGAATAATCACATGTATTTTGGTTGGGTTAGGTTGGGTTGGGTCATGTACAGAGGAATCAGGGTTGGGCAACTCAGGTTGGAATTCAGCTTGGGTCAGGTTGTGGGTTGGATCCACATGAGGTTTGATCAGGCTAGGCTTGACCAAGGTTGACCCGCAACCCACCCAAGTTGCACCCCTAATTGGGGCATGATATTTCATGATATTCTGCGCCACATTAGACTGACTAATCATGAAATATCAGGATTAAATCAGTCTAATTTGGTGCAATTTGGTGCAAAATATCATGATATTTCATGATTTTTTTGGGAAGGTAAATTTCATGATATTTGATGCAAGCAAGCGCACCCTCGATAAAATACATAGGAAATGACCAGATGGAGTGATCATTTTTCATCCATAATGATGACAGGAAACTCCCACTGGCAATTCCAAATGTTTCGATCTAGTAGGGAAGCAATCTGAATTGCTATTTGGGGACAAGTCCATTGCGAATGGAGTGAGGCCAGCCACATTTTTGCCATTCCTACTTCATTGAATTCAATCAAGCATCCAAACACAGCCACAGTGAAGAGGCACTGGATGAGAACCTTCGCAGTCGAGCTTGATAACATGGAGAGAATGCTTATACAGATAGAACTCACAGTCATGGCCGGGGACCATGAGTCATACAGAATATCTGCCAGGCAATGCAATGAAATATCAAATTCTGAAAGACCAAAAAGCTTGGATTTTCGGCATGATAAATGTTGCTGCTACTGGCATTTCATTCCAACCACGTGGAAACAAACCTCGCAACTGAACATTGCATCCAAAATATAAGTTTATATTAAGCATCATACAAAGAATCTGGTCAAATGAAAGTTCAGGTTACTTGATGAGTTGATTCCCAAATTCGAGATTAAATACATGATTTAAAGCGAATAGTTAAGAAGGTATGATCTCTAGCAAAGTTAACAAAGAAGAGACTAGGAGATGGGCAGATGGGAAAGCCAAAAAAAGGGAACTGCTCATCCCCAAGACGCTTCACCAGTTTTCATCATGCCTATCTAATCATGGAACATGAATGCACAACATAATGAGGCCTCCGGACTCAAACAAATAGTCCAAGACAGCCATTCAGCTACAGGCCAATGGACTTGTAACTGGTAACCATAAAGTCAATGGCTAATCTGGATGTTAAGAATTTTAGTAAATTCTGTATGTTAATAATTTTGGTAAATGCAGTGAACTAGCATACATGCACGCACATGTACCAGTGTTTCAAATAGCAAATAGCATGATGTTTACCCCTTTGAAGTGTGAGCCGTATGCAAGCATGTAGCATAAGCTACACGATACTTCCAGATGTTTAATTAAGGTTGCACTTGTTGCATCAAATATCATGAAATTTTGCACCAAATTAGGCCAAGTAATAATTAAAATATATGATATCATTGGCAACCAAACACGATATAAACTAAAAGGAAAATAGGGAAAAGATTAACTATAAAGATAAAGAAAGAGCAACAAAACTGGTTTAATACTATTACTTTTATTGATTTTACTAAAATTGCTGAAAGATTTAACTAATTTCTATTGATTTAGCTCGTAGATTGTATGCACACAGTTTCCCGTGGTGTGATCCAGTTGAGCTTTGGATATGATTCAATTTTGGGATCATGTCCTAAAATGATATGCAAAAGCAGATGGACGGCATGGATAATACAGATACATGACCAGTGTTCGAAATATTGGTATCGCACAATGTATCGCACCCTTGGGATACAGATACGTATCGAGTATCCAGCCATCCATCAAATTTTCCAGCTCATTTTACAGTATGAGACCAAAAATAAGGAAGATCCAAACCTCCAGTAGAGCACAACATAGGATCCAAACTTGTTGGGGGACAGAAGTTTCGGATCAATATTGTTTTCCTGTGGTGGGGCACACCTTAATGTATGTGATGCATATCCACGCCGCCCATCCATTTTTCCAGCTCATTTTATGGCATAGGCCAAAAAATGAAGTCGGTCCAAATATCAGGTGGGAGGATATTAAACAGCCTACAGAGGATATTAAACTTTATGTTATTTTTTAGTGTTGTTACTTTTGTATTAGTCTTTTTTAATGTCATTTTGTAGTATTATCTTTGTATTAAAAAAAGTCCATATGATGTATATTTTTTATTTAACAAAAACAACGAGTTGACCCCTATTCGAACTTGGCTTGGTTCAGCTCGGCTTGGCTCGGATATTTAGACCAAACCAAGCTCAAACAGTAGGGATAGGCTCGAAGCTCGGCTTGTGTAAAGCTCGAACAGGGGGTGTCACATAAACAAGCCAAACCAAACTTGGGCCAAACTCGGCTCGGCTCGGCTCAGCTCATGCACAACTCTGTATAGAATAGCTATTTAAAACACACACGCTCCTGTGCGTGCACGCACACACACAGATACATACATATATAGACACACACAAAGAAGGTATCAAGTTCCAACTGGTTGGGCCACAATTTACGGTCCACCCAGCGAATAAATTCCATTATATCATGCGTGCATGACATCTGACCCTTACTAAAAGGTTGGGCCAACCATCACCTCATGTAAAAGTCAGCCTCATCCACTCATGAGTAGGCCATACAATAGAGAAATTAAATTAACTTAAATTAGAAAATAAAATTGGCCATTGATATGTGACAAAAGACAACTGTAGTCAACTTGATGAGTGGATGTGGATAATTTTTGCCAAATCTGATCCCCATGAAGCGGGAGCGGATTAGATACTAAACACTTCAGTAGCCAAGAGGCTACTGAAGTGACGTGGTGAAATAGCATTGGTTGAACGCCAAGAGTCTGTTGCCTTACAATTAATGCTCTTTCCGTTGGAGATCTGTTAGGGCTTCTCTCTCCGTTTGGCAGTGCACGCACTCAACCACGAAAGGGTAAATGCTCTGTCCGTTGGACCATGATGTATGTATTGTATCCACACCGCCCATTCATTTCGTGAGATCATTTTAGGGCATAATCCAAAGAGTGAGAAAGATCTAAATTTCAAGTGCACCCCACTGCAAAAAACAATGGGGATTGAACGCTTACCATTAAAACCTCTTTGGGCCACAGAAGCTTTCGATCAAGCAAATATTTATGCTTTACCTTATTCCATGTCTTTTTAACTTATAAAAAAGTAAAATCTCAAATAAACATCATGGTCAGCCCTGGAAAGGTTTCAACGGTGGCCGTCACCGTCCCACTGTTTTCTGTGGTGGGGTCCACTTGAACTTTGGATCTGCCTAATTCTTTGGCTCACTCACTAAAATGATCTCTCCAAATGGATGGATGGTATGGATACAACACATACATCATGGTGGGGCCCATATAACGTGGTGACGTCTCATGAGACTCGCTACCATGATCTGGTTGAGTAGCCAGCCCGCTTCCCTATTCTATATTATATAATTTAAAGAATTAAAAATCCCATCCTCTGTAAATTACTAAAATGCCCTCACATAATGTCTAGGTGGCGCCCACAGTGATGTTTTTGATAAATCTATCCCGGCCATCAGTACTTTTTTTTAGATTATGTTATGACATGGATCTAACAATGATATTGATCCAAACCTCGACTGGGCCACACAGTAGGAAAAGGTGAGTATTGAGCTTCCGCCATTGAAGCATTCAAGCGGCCACAAAAGTTTTGGATTATGCTAATGTTTTGATAATTTCAATTCATCCTTGTAAGAATAACCTCATGAACCATATGGATGGCATATATACATCATGGTGGACCCAGGGAATTTTCAACGACAGGAATTCCCCCACTTACTGTTTCCAGCCGTACAGCCCACATGAGTTTTAGATCTGCCTCATTTTTGGGCCTACATTATAAGATTATATGGAAAAAAGGATGGACGGAGTGGATTTCTCACAAACATCATGGTGTGCCCCACCTAACTTGCCGTTGAAGGAAGTTCATGTTGATGGCTTTAGCCGCAATCAGCGTCCATTGGAAACGGAAGCCGGTTGGCTACTTAACCAGACCGTAGCAAGTCTGGCTATTGATGTGACATCACCAAGTTCCTTGGGCCCATCATGATGTATGTGTTGTATCCACACCATCCATCCATTTGGAGAGATCATTTTAGAGAGTGAGCTAAAGAATTAGGCTGATCCAAAGTTCAAGTGGACCCCACCGGGGAAAAAAGTGGGACAGTGACAGCCACCGTTGAAACCTTCCTGGGGCCAACCATGATGTTTATTTGAGATCCAACTTTTTTATAAGTTAAAAAGGCATGGAATAAGGTAAAGCATAAATATTAGCTTGATCCAAAGTTTCTGTGGCCCAAAGAGGTTTTAATGGTAAGCGTTCAACCCCATTGCTTTCTGCGGTGGGGTGCACTTGAAATTTAGATCTTTCTCACTCTTTGGATTATGCCCTAAAATGATTTCGCGAAATGGATGGGCGGTGTGTATACAATACATACATCATGGTAGCGCCCACTGAAAGTGGTGACGTCACAACAGCAGGGGGAGCCAATAAAAGAAATGACTTGAAAATAGAGAGACATTTCACGGAGCTCTAACGGAAAGAGCATTAATTGTAAGCCAACAAACTATTCGCGTTCAACCAGTCCTATTTCACCACGTCACTTCAGTAGCCTCTTGGTTACTGAAGTGTTCAGTATCTAATCCGCTCCCCCATGAAGCTGACAACCTACTGTGGGTTGGATATCACGCGCACATGAAAGGTTGGAAGTTGTTTGTTGGGTGGACGGTTACTTGTGGTCCAACCAGTTGGACTTGAGAAGGTTTCATATAGAGAAGGTTTCGAGTCCAACCAGTTGGACCAAAAGCTACAGCCCACCCAACGGGTTACTTCAAACCTATTAAGTGAATGTGAAATCCAACCCTTCCAATAGGTTGGGCCCACCACGAAGATCACCTAGTGCAAAAATTAACCCCATTTACTCATCCGGTGGGTCACAAGCTTAGGACAGTCCACCCATTTGCACTGTCTTGTTCGTTAACATCCCAGAAATATTCAACCATGGTTAGGACAGTCAAATCAACTCTCATTACAAGAATTGGATGTGCCCTTATACCATATTCTCTATAAATAGAATAGCATATTTATACAGAATAGGAAAGGGGGCCCCTCATAATAGAGAGATTCCACCCAGCCAGATGTCTATTATCTAATTCACCTGACTCGATAGTACCCATTTTCGGACTGCAATTTTGAAATTGAACATGTAAAGGCCCTCAAAAGTCAAAATACATCTGAAACGTATAAAATACAGTTAATCTTGTTGCGGAACAAGCTATTATCGTGAAAATCAGCAAATACAACCAACAATCACTAAGAATTTCATCTTTAGTTGACTTGTTATTAGAGCAGATAGCAACAAACAAATTTCATCAGACATGCATTTTTTCTAATCTTTCAATGGATCTACATGTTTCATTAATGAAAACACATGTGCACAGGCACACACTAAGAGACACCCACACACACGTGGGCACGCACATGTGTTCCCGCCAACCATTCAATTAAAATGAACTAACATACTAATGTGCATGGGTCATGAGATTTTGGCCTTCTAGGTCGTGCATGTACCTCGTAACGTTACAAGTAGGCCATTTAGCAACTGAAAGTGGTCAAGGGCCTAGGTAGGCTGGACATAGGCACCAAGGTATTCCGTAACGATAACGCTATAATGGTAGTCGTAATGGCCACCACCGTTACCTTTATGATACAATTCGTAAAGGCTGTTACTGCTCCCGTAATGGGCGTTAAGGTCTCTTTTTTCTTGAAAAAAGAAAAAAAAAAAAAAAAAACTCAAAAAACTTGTATCTACCTCGTAACATTGAAAAAAGAAAACCATAAAACCTATATTTTCCCTGTAACAGACCATTACGAGGCTGTTACGACCTTTACAGGAAGCGTAACAGACCATTAACGGCGATTACAGGTCAGTTTTTCCACAATGGCTGTTACGGCCATTACAACCCCATAACATGTAACTGTTGCCATTGTTACCTTTACGTAACGGCCTTTATAGCACACCATGATAGGCACATAATCTGTCATATGGGTGGGCATGGGCAATGCTTTGGATTTTTTTCTATTTTCGGGACATGGACCAAGCTTGGGCTAGCCTAAAGGATTTTGGGTTGGGATAGGGCAGTATAAAGCTTGGCCCCACTAGGCCTGTAGGGATCAACTTTATGAATGTTGTTCGCAAGCCATTCCTATCAAGACCCTATGCTCGCAAGTGGCCAAACTGTCATATCCTCTCTCTTTGCCTCGATCCAAATCCCCTTTAAAATTCTCCTCTCATCCTCTTTTGAAGTCCTTCAACTCTAATCGAAGTTCCCCTCCTTAACAGAGCCATCTCATCTCTTCATTTTGCCATACACAACCTGATCTCAATATGATCTCCATCATTTTATCCCTTATTGGGACTACTAAGTGACTTAGGATTATCTCATTCTCCCACACATCGATCTCCAAATCCCCATCACTACAACAATCAATCTCTATTCATGTTGGGTTTCCAACCGTCCGCCACTCTACCCCCCTACAGTAATTGTCTTCTAAAATTTTCCTTCAAAGTTATTTAGACACTGCGGGCAATTACACAACACCCTAAAGGGACATTTCAACTACATCCACCTACCTATATTTCTATTAGAAATGTCCTCATCAACCTCTCCTTTCAAATGACAGAGGCAAGGCAAAAAAAAAAAAGACTATAATTAACATTCATCATCACCATCATGATCTTAGCCTTTCTACTAGCCAATTGGGGTTGGCACACCAACAAGGTGTTCAAGAACAGTCACATACCGACCATTAACGATAACAGTCCAATCTGTTACGCGATATGGGGCTGCAATGCCCCATTTTGGGTTTTTTAGACCATAATGGGCAGAGCATGTAACGGTCTAGAAACAGCTCCTTTCTTTCTTTATTTATTTTTTTTTAAGGTATATAAAAAATAAATAAATAAATTTATAAAATAAAAATAAAAATAAAAATAAAAAAACAGAGTGAGGGGAGGGGTTTACACATTTCTCTTCATTTTTCAAGTTTTGTTTCATTTTTAGGAGTGTTTCTAAGGTGATTTCAACCACTCTTGTGCAATCTTTGGAGATTAAACCTATATATATATATATATATATATATATATATATATATATATATTTATATATATATATATATATATATATATATATATAAATTTTTTGTTCTTGCTGGAAATGTTTAGGTTCAACATCACATCACCAAATGGACCACATCTCACTTTGTGGTGGATTTGACATTGTTTTTCTAATTTTTCTTTTCTTTTTTCCTATTTTTGCTAGTTTTACATAATTTTCAGCAAAAAGCAATTTGTGTGTGTGTGTGTGTGTGTGTGGTTTGTTGAAATACATGTATATTCTGTAGATCTACAAATGCATGCAAGAAATCTAGTTTTTCATCTTTCTTTAAAAAAAACAAAAAATGAATAATGTTAGTTTTAACTTTCAATTTTTTCTTCAAATTACTTGGGGAGAATGATGCCAACTGCTTAGGTATATGCATTAGTGCGATGAGTGTCATAGATTGCATGAACTTGCGATTTGGGGGCATTCGAGTTTATTTTCATTTTTTTCTTATAATTACTTGAGGGAAACGATGTAAAATGGTTAGAGCTATGCATTAGCAGGATGAATACCACAGATTGAATGAATTTCGGGGTATTCACTTGATCCTCAAATCAGTGGCACTACTCATCCGAATTTAATTTCAAAATTTTCTTATAATTACTTGGGATGAATGATGTCAAATGCTTAAGAATATACATTAGTAGGATGAGAGCCATAGTGGGGCCCCCAAATTGGGGGCAATATCCATCCAAATTAATTTCAATTGTTTCTCATAATTACTTAGGGGGATGATGTCAAATGCTCAAGGATATGCATTAGTGGGATGAGGGGTATGGATTGCATGAATTTGTGGCCGATTTAGGGGCATTCATGTGGTTCCCCAAATCAGCAAGCATTATTCATACAAATTTAATTTCAATTTGTTATTATAATTACTTTAGAGGAATGATGTCAAATGCTTATGGATATGCATTATTGGGATGAGTGTCATTGCATGAATTTGGGCCAGTTTGAGAACATTCGAGTGGTCCCCTAAATCAGGGGCACTATTCATCCGAATTTAATCTCAAACTTTCTTATAATTACTCGGGGAAAATGATGTCAAATGCTTAGAGGAAGGGCAAAGTTGTAGTTGTTTGTTAGCAGGTCTTCGAGCTATTTGGAGACAGGTACAACCCACATTTTCTGAACCGGAGCAGGCCCCATTTGGAAGTGTTTAGGGAAGCAAAGAAGCTTGTTAAGAGTGGACTTCTTAATTTCTCACGTGTTGTTTTTCCAAACTACAGTTTGAGCTTATATAGTTTTTCCCTTTAGGGCGTGTTTTGTTTTATGCATTTTTACACACAAGGATTAATTTGAACAGGCATTTGGCTTAGCTGCAAATTTCATCCGGGTAACTCCCTTTCAATCGCCAGGCTTGTCAGACGAAAATGCTGTTTCCGTAGCTTCTCAATGAAGTCAACATAATCCTCCATGTATCAATGGTATGACCAAGGCTCCATTCGATGATTTAGCACCCTACATCACTGCATACACCCTAGCCTCCCTCTTTACTATATGAACCGCCTCTCTAAAATTTCTCTAAGCCTAGATACCCCAAACCCATTTCCCCACATTCCCTAGTCTTTAAACAACCCTAACACATCAAAACTCTTACAAGACACATGATTTCCATTGAATTCAGATTTAACCCTATGGTAGGATGGGGGTTCTATCTCCCATAGGTCTTGGCTAATCAGTAATTTATGAAATTCACATTGTTAGACTATCGTAGGCTTGAATTTGGACGTCATGAATATGAAATTTCTGAATTTATGGTAAATTAGCTTTATCTTGGGGAAAGATGATTTCAACATTATCGTTACCAATTGCCTTCCACCTTTGCTCAGGTAGTTGAAACCAGCCATGGAGAGGCTCTTATTAACACCACTTGCATGCCAAAAAGATCCTATCCAGTATTGACCCCCATACCAAATATTATATTTAGGGCCCAAAGCACATGGTAGAAAAGTAGAATCACGAGGGAGTAGCTGCTAGGAAAACCACCAAGTACAGGGCAACCACATCATGAAACATGACAATCAAGCAATTACAACACAGAATAGTAGGGATAGCACGTATACATGACTACCAACAAACTCACATGCCAACACAATTAGACCTCATACCACATGTAAATAGAACTGTTATATGCTACCCACAAAGGGGGATTTGCAAACCGTTGACATCTCGAGTATGAATGCAAGATAAGCCCATTGCGCCCAAAGAATTAATAGTGAGAAACCTAAAAAAATAATTGTTTGTGTAAGGTAATACAAAAATAAAAGACTATAATAATTACAAGAAGAAGAAGAAGAAGACAACCAATGAATATCTTTTTATTTTCCTTTCCAGATTTTGTGCAAGATAAGTCATGGCTTTTTTCTCTCCTCTCCTTCTTCCTTTTCGCTTTTCTCACTTCTTTCATTCCTGTTTCAACCTCTCCTCCCTTCAATTTGAATTGGGGATGGCTAGTTGTTCAACCAATGCAACTAGGTTCGATGGTGAAATTAGTTGATTGATTGATGTCTAATCAATAAAGTGCTACTTTCATGTAGCAAACGAATCCTTCCAAAAAAAATTGCCTTCCTTTTCCTCTTTTTTTTTTTTTACTTTGCCTTCAAAATGTTCGCTCTCGCTCTCATGCTATCCATACTTCGTTAGGTCTTGAATACTTATGGGTTTGTTGGCATGAACTGTGGGGTGCTCCAATGCCACCAAGAGTTGAAGGGTTTATATGGGTTTCCACAGCTAACAAAATCTTTTTTTTTTTTAGAGAGAGATACAGCTAATAAAATCTTCGTAGTCGATAATCTCGAGTCAGAACTCTGCTATCACTAACATGCGCATCATGTTATGAGAAGTCGATTGACCTTCTCTTCCTCCACTGTTTGTTCCAACTGCTGTTCAGAGCTCTGAGCTATTGGGGGCATGTAGCACTCTCAATAGATGTATAATGGATTTGATAGTGAGATTTGTCGGATGCACCATTCCAGCCTCAAGAGAATATCACGTGGAAATTTTTTTCTTATGCAATTATATGGGGTCAATGGGAAAGAAAGGAACGACAAAATTTTCTAGGATAAAGAATCAAGAATCAAGAATCTCAGCCATGGCCTTTAGTTGGGCTTTTCCAAATCCTTAGTTCCAAGGGAGTTCCTTCGCTGACCTATGTAAGGATTGGGAGTATGATATTTCAAGAGACCTAGGCAGAAGGTGCATCATGATGAAATGGATCCCTCCTAGGCCCAATTGCATTAAACCCATGCTGCTTGGGAATGGAAGCAGTTTTAAAATAGCATGTAGCATCATGCTCACTCCTCTATAGTGTGTAGTGTAAGCTACGTTGCGTGTAGCATAAGCTACACGCTAGATCTATTTTTTAAATTAAAATAATAGGGAAAATATGGAAAATAGTAAAAATAAATATAAAAATAGCAACAAAAAAAGGCCTCGAAAACAAATCATCATCATCATCATCTTAGCCCTATCCCAACTAATTAGGGTCCAAGGTATTCTAAAATGATCATGTAACGGTAATGGTGGTAACCGTTACGTGTTACAAGGTCATGACAACCGATACAGGAAAATAAAAAATGGCCCATAACAATATGTTTTTTTTTTCAAAAAAAAAAAAAGTTGGTAACAATCATTACAACTTGTATTGTAACGAATAACGATAATAGTGACAGCAGTGACCTTTACGGCCACCATTGCCATTATGGAATACCTTGGAGCAAATATTGTTTCCAAAGAGAGGGAGAGGGAGAGAGAGAGAGAGAGAGAGAGAGAGAGAGGCAACGATACTCGAGCATCTTGTGACTATACATATGTAGGCATATGACCATTGTACAAGTGGCATACATGTACCGGTACCAAATCCAAACCATCAAAATGTTGGGCGGCGCTTCAAATGGGCCATGTACCCAAAATAAGATTGATTAACATCCTATAATGGGTATTTGTTCATTGAATTTAGACCATGACTATTTCTCATTTTGACCATCTACTTAACATTCCGTTACGGGGCTGAAACATGTTTTTACAAAAAGATGGCTGTTACGGCCACTGTTGCCATTATGGAAAACCTTGGGGTCGGCTACATGAATCCTCTTCTACCATTCCACTCTATCAAGGGCCATAACTTCAGTTAGACCTAGATAATCAAGTCTTTTCTTACTACCTCCACCCACTTCCTTTTGAGCCTTCCCATTGCCCTTTTAGATCCTTCAACTTGTACCAACTACCAACTCACTCTTTGTAACTGACGCAATTCTTGGTCTCCGTTGCACATGTCCGAACATCTAAGTCTACTTTTCCTCATCTTATTACATATTGGGGCTACTCATAAATTCCCTTGAAAGCATTCATTTCTAATTCTATCCTTCCTTGTCTTGCCACCCATCCATCTCAACATCATCATTTCAGTTGCACTCATCCTGTGAACATGTTGTTCTTTAATGGGCCAACATTATGTCCCATAAACCATGGCTAGTCTTATAGCCATCCCATAATTTTTCCTTTTCAATTTGAGTGGCACATGACAATCACATAAAACTCCAGAGGCAGATGTCCATTTCTTCCACCCCACTTGAATTATATGGCCAACCTTCTCAATATCTCCACTCTCATGAATTATCAACCCAAGATATTGAAAGTAGTCATTTTGGGAAACTTCTTGATTAGTAATCTTTACTAATCCTCATTCTCACTGCCATTGTTACTAAAATTGCACTCTATATGCTATGTTTCAATCCGACTAATTTTAAATCCTTTAGATTCCAAAGTACTCCTTCATAAATCTAGCTTTATGTTTATGTTCTCCCTAGTCTTGTCGATCAAAACTATGTTATCTGCAAACAAAATACACCTTGGGATCTCTTCCTGCAAATGCCTCGTTAACTCATCCATAACCAATGCGAAAAGAAGCAAGCTCAATTTGACCCTTGGTGCAACCCGATAATAACCGGGAACTCACTTCTCTCTCCACTAGTAGTCCTCACAATTTTTTACTGCCCCCCTCATACATATCCTTAACCATGTCAATATATCATCTTGAAACTCCTTTCTTTCCCAACATCCCCCAAATTAACTCTCCAAACACCCTCTCATAAGCTTTTGTCCAAGCCAATAAGGACCACATGGAGATCCTTCCTCCTCGCTCTATGGTTCTCCATCAATTGTCTAAGTAGAAAAATAGCTTCAGTGGTAAACCTCCCTGGCTTAAAACAAACTTGATTTTCTAATACATTCATCTCATCCCTTATGGGGTGTTTTTTTTTTTTTTTCCATTTAACATTGTAAATGGTAGTAAATAAGCAATTATTATATACATTAAGAATTACAACTAGCCACCTCATGTGATATGGTTGTTTGAATGGCTTGATGTAAATACCCAAGAAAGACTGAAATCCATGGAGCCTATTATGATGTATGCGTCAGATCCACACCATCCATCCGTTTTACCAGCTCACTTTAAGGCATGAGCCCAAAATTGAGGCAAATCCAAAAGCACAAGTGGACCACACTACAAGAAATAGGAGGAGTTAAACACCTACCATTGAAAACTTCTTGTGGGCCATAGAAGTTTTGGACCAAGCAGATATTTGTGTTTTCCCTTTATTCATGTCTGTGTGACCATATGAACAGGTTGGATGAAAGATACGGATTAGAGTAGGCCCTAGGAAGGTTTAAGTTTTCAATGGTGAACGTCATTATCGACCTATTTCCTGTGGTGTAGTCCACATGAGCCTCGGATCTACCTCATTTCTTGGTTCATACTCTAAAACGAGCTAGTAAAATGGATGGATAGCGTGGATCAAACACATACATCATAAAGGGACCCATTGATTATCATCATGCAATCATTGTCCAAGTGAACACAGTTTTCGAGGCACAAATCCCCCAATATTTCATCCTCTTCCAAACTATGCTGAGAAGTAATCATTACAGATGTACCACCATTTACAATGGAAATTGAAAAGGCAAAAACCCCCTTAGTCTTTGCTCAATTAAGCTTTCCCAAAGTTCCATAATATGGCTCATAAGTTTAATCATACAATAATTAGTGCAACATTGTATGTCTCCTTAATTCTTATAAATAGATACTGATACTTTTCCTCTATTCATCTGGCATTTTCTTCAATCTTACAATCTTGTTGAACAACTTTGTCAACCAAAATAACTCGGTACCTCCAATAAACTTCCAAACCTCTACTTATATACCATCTAGTCCAAGGGCCTTTCCTACTGTCATCTTTCTTAAAGCTTCTTTCACTTAAAAAATCCTAAACCGAAAAAAAGTATTCACAGACTCCGACGTCATTTGAATGTATGGTTCCTTTTATCCCTATGCTCTCAATGCAACTACCATTAAAAAATTCTAAAAATGGCTTCTCTTTTCCACTGATCTCATTGTCCTTTTTCTATGTCACTATATTATAAGGGAACAAGTGTAAAACATGTATTATACGTCTTTTATATGTCGCAGGGGAGAATATGCGAGTTAAGCTGTATCTTTTGAAAAATACAGCGTGCTGAGACGTTTTTCACAAACAACAATAAATACATGTATACTACGAATATTATTCGAGTATTTGTTAACTATGATTCCCAACACAGTGCATTTACTCTCATTGGGACGACTCCTATTCAAACCACTGAAGCCCGGTCCACCCTTGCCAATTTGTTGCTCCCATAAGCCTTCTACCATGATATGACCGTGAATTTCCCTCTAGGATCTAGCATCCATAATTTTTCATCACTCACCTCTAGATTTGTTTGAGGCCCCTCTAGTCTTGTTAGCAAGCTAAGGACTAAGGGGATCTCATCATCCTTCAGCACTCTCCTAAAGCAAAGTCACCATACAGTTCCCTCATCATCTTCACTACTTCCTCTTTTTTCGTAGCAATATTTGAACAATGAGTTGCATAGAGAGCTTCAAGGCACATCGCTACACCATCTATCCTTTCAAAACTTCGCTCGTCTCCTTGTTCCACCTTGAACTTGATGTGTTTAGCAAATCTCTCATTATGTTTTGAAATCTCCCTCCATACTGCAGATCTTTTCCTTCCACATTCCACTTCGCATCCCATTTGTTATCAGCTTCCTTGTACTTTTCAACAAGGAAATCTTCAGCATTTCAACTTCATTGAATCTAATCCACCACCACCATTTAGCCGATACTGCCAAGTTTGTATCTTTCATAGTCCTTATACCTACCCCATGTTCCGACACAAGCCTGCATTCTTCTGCCCGCACAACCCTATGGAACTTATGGTTATCTTCCCAATTATTCCAAAGGAAGTTTTTTGCATTCCTCTAATTTTGCCGCAACTTTGGATGGACATCTGAATAATGTTGATAAGTGAAATGGTAAACTTGCTAACACGGCTTTTATTAGTGTCATTCTTCCCCTTATTGATAAGCTTTTCCCTTTCCTTGCTGCCAGTTTCATTCTGCCCCTCTCAAAAACTTGATCCAATGCTGCGCTTGGGGCCATGGTGTGCCGTAACGACCGTTACAGGGTTGTAAAGGTAACGGTGGCAACCGTTACGCGTTATAGGGTCGTAAAGGCCGTAATGGTTGTTATGGGAAAAAAACGACTCGTAACAGTTGTTACAGCCCCCGTAACAACCCCGTTGCAGTCCATTATGGGGCCGATACAAGTTTTTCAGGTTTTCTCCATTTTAAAAGAAATAAATAAATAAATAAATGGGAGAGAGAGATCATAACAACCATTACGTGAGTCGTAACGGCCGTTACAGCCCATAACGTAAAGGTGATGGTAGTGGCCGTTACGGCCACCATTACCATTATGGAATACCTTGCTTGGAGGCTTTCCGAGACCAAAGGGCATCCCCAATAGATTATGGGCATCTCAACCTTTTTGCATCCCATTGTTCCCTTCATTCCTCTAATTTCCTCCTAATTCAAGTTTACCCCTGATACGTTGCTTTTCGAGAGATTGACTTTAAGCCTAGAAACAGTTTCAAAACAATGGATAATGTCTTTGAATCCATGAATTTTCAATTCCTTACTGGCTCCAAGCAGCAATGTATCATCCGCATATCGCACACGAGTGACTTTGACTTCTTTTATAGCCATCCCTTCCACTATTCCTTTATCAACCACCCATGCCAAATGTTTGCTTAATGCTTTGGCAACTATTGTAAATAACAATGCTGATAATGGATCTCCTTGCCGAATGCCATTGGTGCTTCCAAAGAGCCCAAACAGTGAGATTCACCCACTGATCCACTTCCTCCAAGCTACAACGCTTTCCAAATCCCATAATCCACAAATCAACAATTTACATAATCATTTGCTTTCTCCAAATCAACCTTCAGATGCTTTGGATGATTTGCCCTTCGGAAAGAAATGGAAGACTTTTCTTCATAAAAATAGGGGATACAACACAACTACATTGGAATGATATAATAAGAAGTTCGGTATAGACCTGTATGACATTAATTTATTCGTGCATATGTTGGCCACTTGGTAACTTGCATGCATTCAACACTAATATGTTGGCCTCATGGAAGAGTTTAAGATTCTATAGGAGTCTCTCCACAACTATTTGGATCAAAGGAAAATCACACTATGATCCATGGCATGAAGAATACTCCATGAATAGGAATTCTTCTGTCAGGTCCTTTTGCTCTATGTGAGCTAGGAATTTGAACATTCAAATAGATGAGCCGACAGCATACACGTTTAGGATTCCTCGCCCTCCAAGGGTTGTAGCATTCAGCTAGCTAGTGGGAAGAGATAAAGTCCTGACGTTACATCACTTCAGGAGTAGCAATTTGTAATCCCCAATGTTTGCATGCCTTGTCTTCATAATGAGGAAAATGTGGAAGATATTTTATATAATGCGCTTTCTCTTTGAAGATCTGGTGGAGACTTTTTAGCCTTTTGAGATGGACTGGATGATGTCAGGGTGAGGGCACTCATAATTCTCTCCAAGTTTGGTACGGGGTTCATATGGGCAAAAGAAGAACATTTTTATGGCCTTTGAGTCTCCATAACTAGATTATGGTTGATTCTGAGATAGCAAAACTAATTAACATTTTTTGTAATAAAGCTGATTCATTACAGAGTATTTCTCATGGGGCTCAAAACATGGTCATCAATTGGGTCTTGGGTGTTACTGTTTTCAAGGGATATAACCAGGAGTCTTTTGATGTATATTGGGGAATGGATTCTGCTTTGTTCTAATTGGATGATGCCTCCTTTTCATTTCCTTCTTTCTTTCTTTTTTTTCTTTTTTGGGTACATAAACTAGGCTCGAACCCAAGACCTCAAAGTTGAAACTGGCCTTTTTGTTTCTTTCTGCAGGCCATTCTGGTTTTCTTCTTTTCTTGCTTAATAAATTTATTATTACCATTCAAAAAAAAGGACACTCCTCCATATGGTTTGTATCTGAAGTGATGCACGAAGGACTGTCTTTCACAGAGTTGGTGTCTCTCATACACATTGTGAAAGCAACTTGTGTTCCAATGAATTGATAAGTAACAAGTTAATTCCATGACAAGGGTTCGAACCCATAGCTCCATGGCAGATGGGGAATTTCAACATTGAGGTCACGGGTTCAAGTCCAGCTTACCTATCGAAAATAATAATAATAATAATAATTCCATGGCAAAATATGTCGGATGAAGTATTCCTCTTCTACATGGTTTTTGTCTTTCTTTTATAAATTTAGTAACATCCACTCTTTCATTTCAAAGTAAAAGAGGAAGGCGCTAGGAAATATGTGCATGGTTTTAAGGTTTTTATTGGCCAACCAATTGTTTACAACTTCAGCCCTTTCTGATTCATGCATTTTAGGGAGTGTAAAATGATAAAATTATAGTTATGGGACGCCTACCATACATCTTAATAAGAGAACGTATTACGACCTCCAATGCCTCACTGCTTAAATTTATCCTTGCCAGTACCCTTTATGTGTTTATTTTCTTTAACAGTGATTTGATTGTAAAATCGAGGAGAAAGAAGTAATCAAAAAGAAAAAGAAAGAAAAAAGACTTTAACGTTGAGAGGAGAGTTTTTGAGGATGATGAAAACAACTCACAAGAAACCCAAAAGATGGAAATCCCAAAAAATAATCAATCAATCAATCAGAAGTGAGGAATAACAATTCAAGCAGATCAACGGTCACAAGATGAAACTCAACATGCACATAAGACAAGAAAAGACTAAACAACAGGAATTTGATAACCTCTTGGCTCCTCAGATAACTATAGGCCACCAATTCCAGGGCAGTTATGGTATTTATTTGGATTATAAAAATTATACTATTAGAAGCAATTTCAAACACAATTCACATAATAATGGAAGGGAATAGATTCTTTGAAAGCATAAAAGCGAAATGATATCATATAAAAGACAACACGAAAATCAGGCCATCACAACTTCCGACAATTAAGACACAATCACTCAACAAATCCACCGAACCAAAACAATCAAAAATCAACCAAACTAAAAACCTCAAAAAAAAAAAAAAAAAAAAAAAAAAAAAAAAAAAAACCACAGACAAAGAACTATGAAAGTGATCATTACCTAAACAGATATGACCATTGCTGTAAATGTGGGGATGCAGAGGAGCAGGATGGAGAAAAATAACCTGCTCATAACAGAGAAAAATCAAAGCTTCACTTCAGAACAAAGCATATGAAATTAATGGACAATAGAAATCAGATTATTTTCACCTGCGGCGCTTCCATGGGATAATGCTCGGGAAAATCAACTTGAAGCTGGTAGGATTCATTTGAGTAGAGAGTCCCCGGAGCACCATTGACTTCGATAATCCATCTTAAATATATAATTTTATTTTTATTTAAAAAAAAAAAAAAAAAAAACCATATACAATGAGAAAAACCCAAATGTAAAATCAAGAAAATAGGAAAGTAGAGTAAAAATCAGGCGGTTCCTCGGACCACCTGAAATTGTAGTCCAGTTGGACTCACCCCCATGACTGGAACCATCCAACCAGTGAGCATGGATGGCCCAAAACACAGAAACCCCACCAACTGGATGACCGAGCAGTTAAAAGACGCGCAAACTCCATTAACCGGTCAGTGAGGGTCCCTGAATAAGAGAGAATTTGGCAAGATGGAAGACCAACGAAAGAGCGCCAAACAGACAGACTGTCCGTATCAGCGATGGTGGGGCAAACAGACAGCCAGACCCGATCGCCAATGGTGGGCCCCTGTACAACGGAGTGTCCAGTACTCCACTTTCAGGTAGTCCTGCGGACTATCCAACTGGTAAAATCCTCAAAACTGATTGAAATGATGATGATGAGGATGAGGATTGGAGAGAGAGAGAGAGACCTTTGGAGATTATCAGTGACTTTGTGCTTGAATCCAGAGGGGGGATTGAGTTGCCATTCCATCAGTTCTTTCTGCAGTCTGTTGCAAGCGATCTTGCTCAGAGCCTGATCAAAGAAAAAATGGATATGTGAGAAGAGGAGAATGTGTAAATTAGGGAAAGAGTAAGGGCAAAAAGGACAGAAGAAGTAGAAGAAGAAGAAGAAAAGAAGACCTTGCGAGAAGGAGCGGAGGAGCTGGTCATGCTTCGGAGGAGAGAGAGAGGCAGGCAGAGAGGGAGGGTTGAGGGCGTTGTGGTAGAGGAACGGTGTGTATTTTAGGAGGAGAATCCGACGTCGTTGGATGCCTTCTGTCTTCTGTCGTTTGTCCAAGTTAGTTTTTCAATTAAATGACCTAATTGCCCTTCATCTTTTTCCTCATGCCGATTATACCCATGGAGAAGAAAACACTACGCAGCGTAACAAATATCGCCGATATTTTTAATATCTCGATAATTTCTCGATAAAATTCATATCGCGCGATTTTCAAAATCTCGTATATTTTATTTCTCGCTATCTTGCTGCGAACTTATTGCAATTTTTACTTAATAAATCTATAAGTTTAAATGAATTCACCGTATATCATTCATTAACTATGTATAAATATTTCTTATTATTTTATTTATGAAAAAAAAAAATCAAAATCTTAAAATATCCCTGGAAAATTGAAATTACCGGGAACATGATTGATCAATGTGGCAGCTCAGGGGAGAGATGACTTCATGTGCATGAATCCTATGAAATTGTAAGAGTATTAGTCAGACAATTCTATGAAAGTTGTAGCGGAACAGCTATAAAATCAGTAGCAGAGCGGGTTAGTTCTCCACTAAAAAATGTCTGAAAAACTGTGGTGGTTACATTACGCTCAGGGAAGAAGTTAGCAAGTCCTTGGAGAATTTAAAAAAAAAAATAAAAACCTATAAGCAAATCGCGCCTCTTCTCTCCCAAAAAGGTTTTATAACATTATAAAGAAAAGCTATAGAGAGTTTAGAAGAAAGAGAATCATTATCTGACGAAAGAAATCGAGAGGATGAAATGTTACGTAACAAAGTCTTGCTAGTTCCCAAGGTGACTTATGATGCCGTAAGTCACTTGAAAAATATGCCCTATCTCTTGTTGGGAGAGACATATATGTGTTCTTTCAATCTCCTTTTTACGATTCTGTTTCTCGTGTTCTCAGCCTCTGGATCACTTACAAGATTGTTGGGATAAAAAAAAATCAGATGGTTGGCAATTGTTTTACATAGCCACTAGCGTTTATCTATGGAGAAGAAAACATTTAACATATCGCCGCGGCCACAACAAACAGCCACTGTAGATGGAAATCAGAGGCATTTTCATGTGGCCGCCCGAGTAAAACGAAGCCACCGCCGCCCATTTTAAAAAAAAAAAAAAAAAAACCTATAATCGGTTTTTTACCTCCGAACATCGCGCGTAAATCATTCATTAACTATGTATAAATATTTCCTCCCCAAATCGCTCTGTGAGGAGAGATGACTTCTTCTCTCCCTATGAAAAAACCAAGAGAGAGGGTTAGTTCTCCTCCTCTTCTCTCAAGTCCTTGGAGAAAGCAAGGTTTTTCATTATTCTCTCCCGGATGAAAACATAACAAAGTCTTCTCCCCTTATGATCTCTCCTCCCTTCATATATGTGATGCCATTACAAAAAAAAATTTGTATCGGGCGACCGCCAACAAAACCGCCATCGTAGATGGAAATCGAGAGGCATTTTCATGTGGCCGCCCGAGTCCGTTTAAAAAAAAAAAAAAAAAAAAACCTCTCTCTCTCTCTCAAATCTCTCTCTCTCTCTCTCTCTCTCTCTCTCTCTCTCCCAAAACTCTTCTCTCTCTCTCTCCTCCCTTCAATAAGACCGAAATCTCTCTCTCTCTCTCTCTCTCTCGCCGCAACCTAGATTCGCCCACCGCAACCAGATTCGGTGATACAATGACCATCGACATAGATCCGGCGATACAAAGTCGCACCGTCAATCATTTTCTCCAACAAAGGTACGCAGCACCCATCGGTACTAAACTCAACAAGGGTTTGATGGCAGATTTGGTGGAGTTAATGTTCGTTTGTTCATGTTTTATTGATTTCGAGGGTTTTGATGACTGATTTGGAGGGTTTGATGTTCATTTGTTCATGTTTTCTTGATTTTCAGGGTTTTAATGGCCGATTTGCAGGTTTTAGTGTTTACTTCTTTAACTTTTTTAGATTTCTTGATTTTTTGGGACTGATTTGGAGGTTTTGATATTCTTCTTCTTCTTCTTCTTCTTCTTCTTTTTCTGGGGTTAATGGTTGTGATACCCTATGGTGGTGGGGCCGCTTTTGTATTCGTGAACTGCTGTCTAGTTTTCTTGCATTTGGCTGTGTTGGGCGCACATGAATGTATGAATGCTTTCAGCTTTTTAAAAAATCTCTTGTTGGGGAGAGACTTCAGTAAATTCGGTTCATCTAGAAATGGCTCTTTTTAGTTTATTTGCGAATATGATACTTTTCATTTCACAGGAATTCTGTTTTGCGGCATTGTCTTTTTCTTATGATGCATTTCACAGGTTCTTTCAATCTCCTTTTTTATTCCTGCATTATTCATTGGCTCTGATTCTGTTTCTCAGGTTCTCTTGAGCCTCCTGGATCACTTATTTCAAGTAGCATTGTTAGGATAACTCAGGGATGGCCTGCTGCACGAATGGCATTAAATATGTTAAGGGCCAATATGCATTACTTTTACTACCTGCTGGCCTTTTCAATGGTTGGCAATTGTTTTACATAGCCACTACCCCTGTGCTGATATAGTTGTTGCTTAAAAATCTTATCTTATGCAGTGTGTCTACAGATGAGCATTGGATTTTTTCAAGAACTCACAACAACAAAATTTGCATTGTTGGGAGACTTAAAAAAGATATTTTATTTGTAGCTCATCAGATGATCTTGATATGTGATTAAGCAGAGATGTTTTAATTATGAGGAATCTCTCTATTCAGCTGTTAGTGATACCCTGGAGAATTATACTTTATTTGCTTCTTGTTTTACTTGCTGGTTTGTCATAATGAATAATGTAGATACCATTTAATTAGTTAGGCTTCTTTTGTTTTCTATTTAGATGAGTTTGTAAACTCCAAAGGAAGTAGTTTTTATGTTTATGCAATTAAGAAATAGACAACTATTGGAACACCAAGACAAGGAAGTAATGATGCATATGATGTGTTTGATTGATTGCCTGTATGAATTTAGTAGGTTTAGTTGACTAATTTTTGCTTATCTATTTATGTGTCGCTTTCTTTATATTTGACATTTTTTTTAGTTATTAATGTCTTTTTTTTTTTTGGGGGTTTGTTGTGACTTTCGGTGGATTCTCTTTCGTGTGAGCATCTTAGAGTTGGAGAGTCTAGTCATGTTAGGTTCTTATTTTTTTGAAGATTCTGGTAATGGGTTTTTGGTGATTTTGTGTATGCCACGGGTTGTTGATGCTGTAAGATGCTTATTGTCAAGACCAGGTGGAAATGGCAATCGAGAAGATCCTTCATCAGGTCTACATGGTGGGAGGGGTATGCTTGTAATTTGGTTTTGCTTCTCTCCTCATTTTTCTTCGTGTATTTTTTTCCACTTTATTTCTGGGGATTTTGTGGTGTGCCTAGGTCAATATTTTGATTTGAATGCATCTCTTCAACTGGGTGTTGTTGCTTGCTAGCGTGACTACATGATTATTAGAATGAGGGCGTTTAAGAAAATTTCAAAACTATGAGCTTGATCCACTTGTTGCTTCAGTGGCATAGTGTACTTGTTATAGTGTGTTTGATGCATATTTTGTAAGAGGAAACTAATTGGAGTCCAGCACACCCATTTCCTTTTTTGGTGCATTGTGATCAAATTGCACGTGGCAAGGTTTGGATCATTCAGCAGCTTGAGGTAAATACACATTGATTTGTTGTTGTTAGTCTATCTTTTTACAAGATATTGCTATTGGCGTTAACAATTGTCGACTGGAATTAAGGTCCGTGTTTATTCCTTTAATAGTTGTGCCAGACCTGAGGTGTATGGACTCTTGCACTGTGGTTATTCATTCTAAAGATTGGAGCCTGAAATAGTTAGATTTTTGGGATGCCCCATCCATTATGATGCGTAACTGATGAAAGGCCCAGATATTGTACACGTACTGCATATATACATGTCAAGTGTTTGATAACTTCCTTGGATTAAAAATCCATATTTATTGTTGTTTTCTGGAATATAGAACTATCTCTTCAGTAATACAGTTCAATCTAGGCAGTCCATTAGCTCCAGTAGAGGTTTCATGAGCTACCATGTAAAGATCATACTGATGGGATGAATCTAACCATCTGATCAATGGCATATCAAAACCATCTATGAAAAAATAAGTCCAATCGAAAATTTGAGCTTTCTATTTGGTAGATCCAATATCTGGCATCGCCAATATTATCAATAACATTAGTCAAAATTTAAGCTTTCTATTTGGTAGAGCTTTCTATTTAGTAGATTTCGCCTGTTAAAGCTAGATCATTGACCTTTATTTTTCTCTTGAGAGTGATTTTCAAGATGTTTGCCTAGTCTTGTTTGATGCATTTCTCATCTTTTTAACCATCATCTTACAATCCCACCTAACATTTAAATTGCATGGGCTGAGACCTGGTTGATCATTGTGGCTGAACTATCACAGCATGCACCAAAGTGCATTTGGATTCGAATGAGAACTCGGGAATGAAGTTAATTACTGGGATTTTTTTTTTCTTTATTTGACATAGCTGAAGTTAACAAGGAATGAAAGTGTGGCATTTCCAATATGTAAACATACTTCTGTTGAGTGACTGATGACTTGTATGCCATTGATGGTTTGTAGGAAACACTAGATCCTAGTCCATTGACTTTGACATACAATTTTTGTAAAGTGCCATTGACTTGAATGTTTTTAATATATGTTTTTATCACATTTGCTAGCATCATCTGATAAGGGAGATGGTCCATCCCATGACAGAGCCCTATCTGATCAATGGTTTAGGTTACTAAAAGGCAGGCCACACTTGTGCCATTGGTGGGCAGAACATGACATGATGTTTTTTCTGTTGATCATCCTATAATGCCTATTTGTATTTGTGTGTATATAATTTTATTCTACTTTAATGGTAACATGTGATGGAAAAGGAGCTGTTGTGTTGCTTGGATTGCCACTAAAATCTTCTGTTGTTAATTGAGCTATTAGGCATATCTCTGTTGGTAGCTGGCAATGGTTCTGTCGCAGCCTAACAGTGGGCAGTTTGTTGGGTTGAATAAAGGGCATGTCGTCACAAAAAGGGAATTGGCTCCTCGCCCTTCTGCCAGAGAAGGGGTATGTAACGTAATGACCTGGATCTACCTGTAAATTCATCCATGTATTCACTCTAATTCTATCTTTTCATTTGCAACTTCAGGAGAATATTTCTGAATCTAAAAGCATGTTCTGTTACTATTAAAAAGGCTCAAGGAAAGAGGAAAAAGCCCATTTCACTCTGGTAATCAGTTTCCATTACTGTATTTTTGTAGTTTCATAACAAGCTTTGATATATATTAGCAATTGAGTAAGAAAATTCCTGGGTGTGTAATGGCATGGTTGCAAAAGATGTTTGTATCCTTTGAAATGACAAAAATGGCTGATTACTCTGTCCCATCCATCCTTTTGACTCCATCTCCGTAAGGATCATAGGCTTAAAAATTTTAATTTTAAGTGCATGAGGTAATTAAGTACTATGGTGGCTTAGATGATAATGATGATGATGATATATTATGCGAGCAGGTCTTAAACATGTTTGCCCTAGCAATTAGTTTTGCTAATGGAGAACCATGATCAGACCATTCAAGCCGTTTAATGAGGATTGTTTTGGTTGAATGCGGGCTATAGCTTATTTCTATCCATGGGTGTTCATTAGTTGACTGTCCTAACTAATCATGTGACTTTTAAAATGTGTAGCAACATGAAAGGGCCCACCTGATTCACTACTTGGATCTCATTCTGAATTGTAAAGTGTGACTTTTAAAATGGGTAGCAACATTCCTGTTGGAGTTACCAAAAGAAATGGCAAGAACATCAGTCCCAACATTTACAATCCAAGGTATTAATGGTCAATAGACGGACATCACAATCCAAATGTGGAAAAAAAGGACTACAATTGCCATGACCGCTGGATGTTCAAGTCCACGAAGTGCCTCATTTACCGAATGATGGATAGCATCCCTGTTATCTTCACCTGAATTCTCTACTGCTAATATATATAAGATGGTTAGATGGGCCTTCATTAACAGATTGAACAGAAATTTCTTCTCACATGAACAAACACCAAGCTATCATCATTTGCTCCCTTGTACAAAACAAACTGCAAATGCACTCCTTTGACTCATTTACCTGAATAAATTTATGACAGTTCTTTAACATTTATAAGGGACAATCTTGTTTGTTTTAATAAATGGATTCCCATTTTTCAACAATTACAGATTACAAAGTATGACAATAGGAATCAACTACATTTGAAGGCATCCTCAAGGAGTCATACGTTCAATACCTCTATGTATATATGATTGTAAAGGTCGATGCGGGTCCTTGCTGATAAAATTTTGTTGGAAATCATATATTTAGAGAGGATCAAGAGAAGTTGTTGACAGATATGTTGCAGTACATATTATGTTATGTACTTGATGTCTGTTTGATTATGATGCCATGTGTGTTATGCACTTGTGCTCATGATCCCATGTCTTATACGTGTATTTATTTGCAGGATTATGTAACAACCAGATGGTATCATGCTCCTAGAATCTGTGGCTCTTTCTTTTCCAAAGTTGTTTTGTATTTGCTAATCTTAAATATGGATTTATATAATTGGGCATTTGATGGTTTTTTAATTCTACTTTCATTTTTTTATTTTAGATTTTTTTTCTTTCTTTTTTACATTTATGCATTAGTTTAATCATGTTAGTGCTCCCAATGGGTAATCCAAATTAGGTTTGGTCATGCTAATAATGGTTTTTAGAGATTCGTAATCATAGCTTTTTTCTTTGCTGCATTGTCACTAGTTTGTTGTTGGCAGTTAATAACATTTTGATGCGTTCTAATTTTTCTTATTATCTCTGTATTTTCTAGCTACTTCCATTTATAATGGGCACTTTGCTTCTGGTATTGTATATTTCTTATGAATTTGTGTGCTTTTTTCATTTTAATAAGTGCCCAATCAGAAGGTTAGGATCATTGTTTGGTGTAGATTTTGGGGTTATCTCCAATAGTAAATTTCTTTATTATCTAAATATTTATGATTGATGTGTCATGCGGATCCATCGGGTTGATCTTGAATTTACCTTGCCATTTTTAAGTCTTCAATGTCATCATCCCATCACTTGATGAGAAGATTTTGTGCAAAGGAAACAAATTTCGCTAAACTCTTCATATCGCTTGAGCATATCTTGGAAATTTGTTCCTTACCTTCAGCTGACCCTTGCCTGAATCAAATATTAGGGTCTATTGTAATGTGTCATGGTGTTTTTTGAAATCATGGCATATCACAGGTCATGGGAAAGGATACATGTTGTTGAATGTTGACTAATCACATTTCCTGCATCCTCAAATTTTTTTTTATCATACGTCTTCTGATGTTTATAATGGCCCTACAAATTAATTATAAGTTTAGCAATGAGGCTGGTTTATCGCCTTGATCAGATTCCATCCTTTGCAGTTCAATTCCGAGAAGTTTTGTTAACAATGCCAGTATAAACAGAACTTCAGGTACACTTGTTGCAAAGTCAGATAACTACAGTTATTTATTTATTTATCAGGATGATTTGATAGACAGGCACCCATACACAGCATGCATTTAATTCAAACTAAACTTACTAAACTGTCAAACCATCGTTAGTTCAGTCCAAAAATCAGATTTCCTGAACAATCCTAACCTCTGGTTTTTGGACCCTTGTTTGTTGAAACGGGACCATTGAACGTTTTTATTTTTATTTTTAACCACCCAATTAGTATCCACCAATCTAATATTCATAGATAACAAATAACCTTGATTTTTGGTTCATGATGCATCGAAATAGGAACCCATAATTTAGCTAGCTTAATTTGAATTAATTGTATGCAACATATGCAACTTGGAAGTTGTAACTAATTTCTGTCTGTGCATTGTCCACCACTCTGCCAGATTGTCAAGTTTTTCTTGAAGCTGAGTTCATGAATATATGAAATTGTAAATATTGAGGTTTGAATTCCTTATTCTTTCAAATTAGGGAACTTCCACATTTGGAACTTAATTTGTATATTTGGAGCCATGGTTTGTATATCCTAAACATTGGTGTGACAGCTCCCATCATGAATAGACTAATCACAGAATATCCTCTCAATTGATCAACTATAAGAAATGCACGAACAAACCATATTCAATAAACAAAAGACAAACGAAAGACCAACTACTTCCATTAACACTACTATCACCCCTAACCAACCATCATACCAAGTAGGTCCACCAACACCATTACCTACCAAACAAAATTAATCAACAACTCCACCTACAACCCACATCCCTACTACTCCAGATAGCATAATCAAAACAGAGGACATCCAGCCACCCCACCCAAGCAACGATATGACCAGCTCACTACCCACTGCCACCTCAAGTATGCATGGGATGAAGTTGCTGATGTAGCTACTACAGAGGGTGAAGCTGCAAGGGACTGAGATCCTCATTGAAGCTATCGTTGTAGGTGGAACTTAGGTTGATCTGTTGCATTTGGAGATAAAAAAGTTATTTCTTCATCAGACAAAACACCCTGTCACCATGAGGACTAGCAGCACTAGAGCTGGTTCATTCCTCAAAAAAGTTATTTGAGGTAAGAGGTTTTTTTTTTTTTTTTTTAAGAAGAAAAAGTCATGAAAATTATGTCTCAGGATAACTGTAACTATACTGCAAATATAAGTGTATGACTGGCGTTTTCCCTTCAATTAATTTAAGTTTGATATGATGATGATGCACCTCACATTAAAAAGACTTGATTCCTTAGTGTAATGTTAGAAAGACTTGAGATACTGATAGTGAACAAGGAGTTACTCTACTGCATCAACCATAGGACATCTATGAACAGAGCTAGCTAGTCTCAATGACAATGACTTGGACATGCTCGGCCCATGATCATCTAAGCAATAGAATTGTTCTTCCATGCTTCTTTTCATTGAGAAGATTATCTTCTAACTAAAGCTTCTTCTTTTTTCCTTAAACCTCCATTTATAAGACCATGTGCTTGTGGAAATAGTTAGAGATTATCTGAGTATTAATTGAACACTTTGGAACATGCTCAAAATGAATACATATATACATATTCTAATCTTCTTTGTTAGATCATTGCTTTACTATTGTTAGGAAAATGGACATTTCATATTTCTTGTATGAAATGGGATTAAGTCTCCTACTGGTTGGATGGACTAGTGAAGATTGCGTAGCATGTGTATTCTCCAAGAGTTCTACCGGTGTAATGTTATGTTGCTCATGCTGATTGTTTACATGATTTTGCTCCTGACTATTGCATTTTCTCAGTTCTTTGTCTTCAATGTAAAGATTTTGAAATGATCTTATATTCATTATTGTCTTATTCATGTCAGGTTTTAAACCGAAATCGTCGATCATCACAGTCAATTTGTTGAATGCTACTTTTTGACTTTTTTTTTTCCTTGTGTGCAGGATTTACATCACTTTAGCCTAAATTTAGATCATATAGAGGATTTTTTTTATTTTTTATTTTTTAAATTCAAGACCATTTTCAATTTATTGTAATAAATATTATATATATTTTTATTACAATAGAGGATTGTGCATCCAAACATTGCCTAACTACAAAGCTATACCAATGTGCTGATTCTGGCATTGCGCGCGTTGCATTTGTACATGGATTTCCGCCAAACATTGATTCAAGCACTATCAGATGACGAAGTAAGGGAAGCATTACTCACTAATCAGATGGAAAATGTAGAAGCAAAAAATGATAACGATGCAGAGCAGAATGTCATATCCAAAGAGATGGAGATAGTCAAGTGTATGTTTGTTCTTACGCTTTCTGACGACGAGTTGATGTTAGGCGAAAATGAATACAATAAATTGCTCATAGTCACTGGTTATGTTCATTAGAAACAAGTCAAATATATAATATTGGATACTGGCTCTGCAGTGAACCTCCACCACTAAGTATGCTTGTTAAAAGGGATACCGCCTCTCACATTTGCGTACCAACGGAATGATGATTCAAGGTTTCAATTAAGATGGTCAGAGAGCACTAGGAAAGATTACACTAGTATTAGATATTGAAATTTTGGTTACAAAGTTTGTATGCCACGTAATTAACGCAGTAACAACCTATAACTTGCTCATGGGGCAACCTTGGATGCACCAATATGGTATCATGCCGTCCACGCTATATCAATGTTTCAAATAATGTCAAAACGGCTTCCAATATAAAGTTGTGGTTGACACAAAACCATGTACAATAGCATAATCATTCTTCACGGATGTAAGTTACTATGATAAATTCGTCATGGAGTAAGACGGAAAGATGAATGAGGAAAGCTCAAAGTTAAAACATCGTAAGGCCGAAACGTCAGGAAGAACGGATGTACAAGTTGAACGGTCCAAAAAAGAGAATAGAAGACAGTCAAAGATCTAAGAGCCAAGCTGACATAATTAAAAAAATAAAAATAAAAAAATTTTATTTCGTCCCGAGCATTTAAGGTAGATGGGACAACCTCCTTTGGTAATGTTATCACCATAACATATGAAGATTTTTCAGTCAAATTATATGGTTCATGCGCTATGACTGGAAATGAGCAAACCATTCCTTATTGTACCGAATAGGTTTTGTGTACATCCGAATACTACTAATCTAAGGCCAATAACATTTTATACCCCACTAGAAAAGGAAATGGAAGAAGAAAACGATAAAATAATAACCAGTGAAAAGTTCTTACCAGAAGATTTGAAAAGATATAGCCTGGTGAGCTGAAAGATCATGCAATCTATGGGATTCGACTATGATAAACCAATAGGGTTGAATAATGGCGGGGGTATATAGATCCTAACCGGTGTCAATGAAAAGAAATGAGAAAAGTTTTGTGGCTTTGGGGCATCCCCTATATGTGTACAAGTAAATATGATTCATGCATTATAGGTAGTTAGCAAATAAATAAATCTTAAGACGAATGGAAGCGTCAAAGAAAAGATGAAGCAGCCCAAAACAGCGTCAATGCAAATAGAAGACAAGGGACAACCAACTGTTGATGAATTACGAGAAATAAATCTGGGACAGACGATGAACCTCGGAACACGTACATAAGTGTTGGCCTACCAGAGGAAGAAATGAACCAATATGTCGAATTATTGAAAGAAAATATAGATGTATTTGTCAAGACGTGCGTAGAAATATCTGGCCTAGAACCCATAGTGGCAATGCACTAGCTCAATATCTCAAATGAGAAAAGGACAATTAAGCAAGCGTAACAGCGCTTCTATCCCAATTTGATACCATTAATAGAAAAAGAAGTAAATAAGTTGATTAAGGTCGGCTTCATTAGAGAGGTAAAATATCTTAAATGGATTTCTAATATAATACATGTCAAGAAAAAGAGTGGACGGATCAGAGTATGTGTTGACTTCAGGGATCTGAATGAAGCATGTCGAAAATACGACTTCTTGTTGCCTATAACAATATTGTTAATTGATAGTACGACAAAATACGTAGTTATGTACTTCATGGAAGGATACGCCAAATACAATCAAATATGTATGGCACCAGAGAATGAAGGAGCCATAACATTCAAAACCTCTCTAAGGATATATTATTATAAAGTTATGCCATTCGGGCTAAAAATGTTGAGGCTATATACCAGAGAGAAATGAAGAATATTTTCCACGACATGATGTAAAAATATGTTGAATGATACGTCGATGATTTGGTAGTACGATCTTATAGTCATGCAAAGCATTAAAAACACTTGTTATCAATCTTTCGTCGACTCAGAAAAAATAATTGAAAATGAATCCGACAAAGTATGCATTCGGAGTATCGTCCAACAAGTTTCTTGAGTTCATTGTCAGGCATCGAGGGATAGAAGTCAACTAAGGAAAGATTAGGACAATCCAAGAAATGTCGTATCCGAGAACATTATAGGAATTAAAAAGCTTCTAAGAAAAATTATCTTATATCCAGCATTTTATATCGAACTTGGCAAGAAGATTTTAGCCATTCGCCCGCCTCGTGAAAAATTGGAAGGGAAAAAAACGTCTTCTATTACCTGAGCCGAACATTAATAGGGACATAATATAATTATTCTCTCATCGAGAAATAATGCTTAGCTCTTATTTTCACAATACGGTAACTGCAGCATTATTACTTTTCTCACGAAATAGTACTTATCTTACAAACAGATCCAATAAAATATCCATTGACATGGCCGATGTTGTCTAGTGGGTTTGCCAAATGGATGATGCTTCTCTCTGAATTTACAATAACTTACGTGGCATCCAAGGCGATAAAAGGACAAGCAGTCGCTGACTTTTTGGCAGCCTATCCGGTTCGTGGCGGTGAAGAGATTTTTTAATGAGTTGTCAGATGAAACAGGTGTTGCTAGTTGAACCACCAAGGCATTAGCATATGTATTTTGATGGTGCTTTTAGAACATCAGGCGCGAGTGCCAGCATGATTTTCATTAATCCCCATAGTGATTTATTGTCGTGTTCTTTTACTTTGAGTATATCATGTACAAATAACGAAGCTGAATATATACTCTTTTCATAGAATTGGAAATAGCTTAGGAAATGAAAATTCGAGCTATACAGATCTTTGGGGATTTCAAGCTAGTGATAAATTAGCTAACTATAGAATTTGAAATACGAAAATTGGAATTGTTGCCCCACAACCAGCGGGTGCAACAATTATTGGAAGATTTTTATGACGTTGAAATTAAACACGTGCCCCGGCACGAAACACAAAGGCAAATGCATTAGTCAGTCTGGCACTCTCTTGCCCTGTCGGGATCCCTCTTCAGGTGACAATAAAAGAATGGAGATTCTTGCCACCACCTGAGTTTATAAGAAAGACTGTAAAAGTGCAACCGGTATCTTGCCTAAAAGTCATGATTATGACTGGCAGTAGCCATTTGTAGATTACCTAAAGTACGGGATCCTATCAGAAGAACAATCACTGAAATTATAGGTCAAGCAAATGTCAAAATGATTTATCGTATATGGTAAAGTGTTATACATAAAAATCTTATAATGAGATGTTGTTATGGTGTCCAGATGTAAAAGAGGCCAATTATGTACTACAAGAAGCCCATTCAGGAAAATGCAGACTTATTAGGCCGATCAAAATTTATTTCACCGTATACATCGCATGGGATGTTATTGACCTACTATATTTAAAGACGCGATAGCTTTCGCCAAATGATGTCATGAGTGTCAAATACATGGTGACATCATACATATACCACCTGAAGACCTGCATCAATCAATGACTTTATGTCCCTTTGCGGCCTGGGAATTGGATGTCATTGACCCCATCAATTCATCATCTTCGCAAGGATGCCAGTATATCTTAGCAACAACAGATTTTTTTTTTTTTCTAAATGGACAAAAGTTGTTGCTCTTCGCAATGTCAAAGAAAAAGATGTCGCAAAATTTATTCGTCATACAATCATATATCGGCATGAAATCCCAAAGAAAATTGTTACTGATAATGATACTTCTTTCAAAAATAGAAATATAGAAAAACTGTGTTAAGAGTTTGGTATTCAGCATTCATTCTCGATGCCTTATTATCCATCAGCAAATGAATTGATGGAAGCTTTTTAACACAACAAAATGATAGTCAGAATTCTAAAGAAAAAAGTCATGGAAAGTAAACGTGACTGGGATGAGAAGTTACAAGAAGCCTTATGGGGCTACCGAACAACTCATTTAATGGCGACGAAAGCTACTCCTTAATCATTGATTTATGAAGTTGAAGTTATTTTGCCAATTGAAATGCATGTCGCGTCACTCAGGGTGGTTGTACGCGAGTCAATAACGGAAGATGAAAATACCAAAATAAGGCTAACGAAGTTAGATACTCTAGATAAAAAATGGCTAGCAACGCATCATTATTTAGAGCTATATTAAGTATAAATGGCCGCCGCCTTCGACAAGAAGGTTAAATACCACTCATTCAAGAAATGGGACATGGTGTTGATGCTAAAAAGGTCCATTGTGGTTACTCATAAAATTGAAGGCAAATTTGATCCCAAATGGGATGGACCATATAGTATAATAAAAGTTTACTCTAATGGGGCTAATCGGGTCGTAGATCAAAATAAACAATGGATATGAATACCTGTCAATGTCCATTTCGTAAAAATGTACTATCCTTGAAAGAAGTAAAATTTTGATTGCAAAGATTATTCATGGAAATTATACCCAATCAAAAGGTATCAGAATTGGTACAGCCATATACCGACGCAATGAGATGAACAATCATGTAACAACGCGATGTAATGAACAACCATGTATTTTCATTTTTTGATAAAGTAAGAATGAAGGATAATTAATAAAAGAAAAAGTCAAAGAAATATATGATCTCCAAATGCTTCTTCAGAAGGATATGATTTTCAATTCTTCGATTCTAAAGGAGGATAATTGTCAATCTTTCGATATAGTAATTGTCGATAATCTTGCAAAATATCAATCGGTCGGAATTATTGCTGCAGTCTTTCTAATTATTATTATTTTTTTACATATCTTAAAAAGGATCTAAGGATTATCCCCAATTATCAAAGAATATCACTAATTATCTCCAATTATAAAAAAATATCGCCGATTATCTCCAGTTATCATGTCGTCGATCATCTCCGATTATCAAAGATTATCGCCGAATCTCTTCCATTATCAAAGATTATCCTCAATTATCTTCAAATTATCAAAGATGGTTTCAAGAAAGGCTACGAAGGGCGTTATATGCCGACTACGCATAAGACCTACATGGTCACATGGGAAGAATGAAAGAAAAATCTCCATACAAGCAACAAAAATTACTGCAGATTCTCCAAATATTATATGGGGTGCAATGAGAGACAGGGGCTAAAAGCTCATGTAGGCCAGCCACGCATAAGACCTATGTGTATCATCAATTCTTCAAATATTACGCGGGCAACAACAAGTCAAATGTTGAAATCCCATGAAGGCTAACTACGCATAAGACCTATGTCATCTATATTACTCTTGGTAGCACCATGGGGATGGGTGAAAGAAAATACCCCTATGAGTAAACCTAGGTTATACATGCAAAGAAAAAGATGAATACAGTATAAGTTCTGCGGTTCATTTATAGATATGCCAGTTATGTATAAGACCTCTCAAGTTTCTAGCTTATTTTCAATAGTAACTCATGAGAAAAGGTGACCTCTATAAGAGCCCCCCCGAATCGATGGATTGACAACCTTAGACTTAGTATTTCTATAAGTAACCTTGTGAGCCCTGCGAACTCTAAAGAGTGACTGAGGCTAACTCCGTACGTAAATCCTACCGAGTTCATCACCCCATTAGCTTCAACGGGCCTTTCTAATAGACTACAGTGAGTGAACTCCCTAAGCAATGGTGGTTCCATGAACTGAAAAGAGTTATAAAGGCCAACTAGCACAAGTCATACATGCTCCAACTACTTAAAAGCCTAAACTGTGGTTGCTCCAACTACTTAAGAGCCTAAACTGTGGTTGCTCCAAATACTCAAGAACCTAAACTATGGTTGACACCTTAGTTTACTGATTGAACTCTAAGATAGTTCCGCCTACTAAGGAAAATACAACACAAAGTATGATAACAAGCAAAAGTTTAAATGACTAGATTATCATCATATTATATATTTCAAGTTGTGGAAAAATATGCAACTGAAACATAATTCATATAAGTTAAGAATCATCTATAGTTATATGCTAGAATATAATATCAATTGAATAAAATTGCTCATATCATTTGAACTTTAAAATTGTTTTAAAATATATAAAACAAAATTTTCATATATCCTGAAACTATCAATGTATTATAATCATTCCGGAATGCCCAAAGCCAACATGTAATTTTTTAAATCTTGTTTAAATTAGACTTGAGCTGCAACAATGTTGAGCTCAGCCTCAATGATAAGTTTAGCTTAATCTGGAGCACTCGTGAGCTCATGTTCTAAGGAAACAGTGGTTGTCTTGTCCTTTAAAAGTTTTGATTCTTTAAGCTTAGTTATGCTAACATTCTCAGCAATATCTGCTCTGGTCTTGATCAGTTTCAATTCTTTAGCCTATTTATAACTTCAAGATTATCAATCAACTCATTGATAGTAGTTAAAGTTTGCTCAAAAGTCTTTGCTTAATCTTGAAGGGAATTGTATTCCCTTTTATACCCAAAGATAATGACAGATTTCTTTGATATTTTGTCTTTGGGAAGCAACAATTCTTTCTGATGATGCAATATCTCCGAAGCAATGACCATATTACGAGCAGACTCCAACTGATGAATTGAAGTTCATAATTGAACCAGAGAATTATGGAGCCTTGAAATGTTAATTTTAGCAAGTTTTGTAGAGTTGTCCAAGATTGCCAAGGTGTTATTGAGAATGGGCCACTGCTCAGGGTCTTGAAACATGTAGCAATGACCGAGAAGGCATCTTTAATCAAATTGAGCTTGTAGGGAGGAATATTCTTCAAAGAAAGAATATTAGATATCGTTGTTGTCAAATTCAAGCATGTAGAGAAACTTTGGGCTAGAGCGGTTGTAAGAAAAGCAGGAAGTATAATATTAGATAAATGAAGATAAGATAATTTTGTCCAAACAAGAAACCATGAAGATTTTAAATCATACATGTTTCTAAAACTACAAATGAAGGAGCTGATGAAGTTGAGGCTTTGATGATAACATGGATATTTGATAGCTCAGGAACAACCACTACAGGAGCAACGTTGAAAGACAATTCTCTAGCCAAGGTGCTCGAATCCAAAGTGGTCGGAGTTGTCGCAACAACAGGCTCCGATTGAAAGATAATTATGTAGACAATTGTAAGCAGGGTGGCAGAAGATGCAATTGTGGGTTCATCTGTCAATATATATTCTACATCACTGTCAGCTGCTTCGATAGTTGTGGGAAGGATTGTCGTGTCTTGGTCAACCTCGACACTATGTGGAATCGACAAAGGCTTGTTCGGGGAAATCAATGTCACTGCCACTGTTTGCATTAGCATGGAGAGTTTCACTTCCCTTGATGAAGAAACCTCCATAATCGTTGGAAGAATTTAAAAGTTAGTCGAAGGAATAGAAGGCATCTCACGAGGCAGTAGGGAGTAATTGGCGATGAAAGACATAAAGATGTTAGCCACTAGAAAATAGCTAAATTCTCCATAATTGAGTGGCTTTTCTTTTACATGGGTGTTTGATCGAACCCAAGGATTGAAAACCCCAAGTATAAGGTTGCGATGTAGTAATAACTTAGTGAGATTGAGGTTGAATCCTTAGGGAATGGGGAACACAACCTAAAACTAGTCTAAATGTAATAATTTATCTGGGTTTTTAATCTAATGTATAAGTTAAAGGGTTTTAAAATAAATAAACAAAAGATTAAGGATCCATGAATTCACTCAACAATCACAATATCTCCTTCATTTATTCAATATATAACCCACTTGGAATCGAAGTCCTATTCTATCCAATCGGAAGATAATTCTATTAAACCGATTATTAACACTAATAAGAATACGATTTCAATTGAACGATTCTCTCATGAAGCACTTATATCTTAATCGTATAGAATAAAAAACGTTTGAAGCACCTTTAGGCAATAATAGATTAATCAATTATATAGATTGAATAATTCTCTAATTTAGGATAAACAATTGTTAAATCAAAGCATTCATTGTACTCATAGAGCACAACAAATCCATAAATTAACAACTCAAAAACTTTAAAGTAAATACAAATTTATTTCAATCTTCTATCATCATTTAACCCATTATTATTGAATTAAATAAACTAAATATTGTAATTAAATTACAAGCTTCATCCATTAGCCTTAACTAAAAGATTAACATAACATACCTAACATCATAGAAAAAAAAAAAAAAAAAACCAAAATGACAAATTGGATTTTAGGGATTGAAGAAGAAGGACAGCTCCGTGAAAGCTCTATCACCCCTAGGTCTTTCTCCCAAGTTATAATTCGTGCTTAGAAAGGCTTAGAACACCCCTTTAAATAGGAAAAACTCACACTAACTTTAAATTTACGCGCTTATGTTACGCTTCGGTCGCATTAACAGTCACATTCAGTCGCACCGAATTCAATTGAAGATATCTTCAGCTATAGCCGAATTTCATCAAAATATATTTGAAGTCTCTGTCTCCCTTAGGTTACACTAATTACAGCCAAAATTCATCAAAAAATGTCTGAAGTCTCTCTCCCTTAAGCCACACTGAACTTCCCTTTGGTCAGACCTAAGTATCGAGCCAAATTACCTCTGAAAATCACAATTCCTTGCTAGACCATTTTGTGCACTTTCGGTCCGACTGAACCCATTTCAAGTGGGATCGAACAGTCTGTTATTTTTGTTATTGAATTGTGTGATATTTTAGTATATTTTTCATCGTTTGTCCCTGATTTTCTTTGATTTTTGGCACTTGAAATCTTCAATAATGTCCTCTAAATCTCCAATTCTTTAATAATCATTCTTTTGAACTTTAATTCCATCTTTTAAGCATGTATTCATCTGTAGGTTTAAAATCTCATCGCATGAAGAAAACATATATAATTAAATTAAATTAACACTTAAATACCAGGAAAACTAATGTAATTGAGAGGATAAATATGCAATATTTAGACAATATTAGTGTTCATAGTGCCGATCGGGGTGGATACATCTTGTGGGATTTTTTAGCCAATTGTAGAGGCCTTAGCTACAATACCATCATCCTCATTAATGTTTACTTCCCCTACCTCTTTTATGTTATCACCTTTTGAGGAGCTACTTTTTGCAATAGAGTTGTTGGTTGTGATTGATTCTTCATTTTCGCTTTTCTCTGATGACTCTTCTTGAACAAGTTCTTCGATCATAACTTGCTTGCCTTTGCTGAAAGGGCCAGCTCCACTTGTACACGTTCTCACTTTTATAGAGGAAAGAGAGACGCCTTGATTACTCTATTCTATATGAGGGGAGCAAGCTTGCGTTTTTGAGAGAGTCATAGGTGACGAGAAACTTTATCTCGCAGTTGAAGGCGTGGGCTTGCCCTCGGCACCTATTGTGGTCTCTCTGGTGGGGGTATAATGTGCGGTTGTTGGTACCTGCAGGGTAGAATCATTATACTCTTCCTATGGACTAGGTGTCATGGCCCCGACGGGTTGCTATCTCGATCTCCTCAATTCTTCCAAAGGAATTCCATAGGCAATCTAACCCTCTAAAGTATTAGTGGACTTTACTTGGCGAATGAGTTCCTCCAAAGAAATTTTTAGACAAACTTAACCGAGGGTCATTATACAGCCTGAAATAGTCACCTTGACAGTGGTCTAAAAAGTTTGATTTTTCATGTTGAGCCAATTGTTTATCAAAAGTGAGTTTGATCTTTATTTCTACTTCAGATCAATGAGTAATGGGGAATTTACAATTCTGGTATTGTATGTTGATGATATGTTATCACCAGTCATAACATGTTTGAAATTAATAGATTGGCGACTCAATTATATATGACATTCAAGATGAAAGATCCGGGGGCTACAAAAAGGATTCTAGGCATCAACTTACATAGATACATGGAAATGAGAAGGTTATGGTTGTTTCATGACGAGTATCTTGAGAAGGTCTTAGTCAAGTTGGGACTTGATAAGGCAAAATTAGTTAGCACACCCCACGGTGCTCACTTTCGGTTTTATTCGAAACAATGTCCTCCTTCAGGTAGAAAAATAGTATATGTCTCGTGTGCCCTACATGAGCACAGTTGATAGTCTTATGTAAGTCATGATTTGTGCTAGATCAGATATTTACAAGTAGTGAGTGTTATGAGTATATACATGTCAAACCTCAGCAAGCAACATTAGGAGGTAGTGAAATAACTACTGTGTTACATACAAGGTACAATGGACTGTGTCTTGACATTAAAAAAAATCTAAGGAGAGACTAGTAGGCTATATGGATGCGGATTATGCTGGGAACATGGATATTAGAAAGTCGACTTTTGGTTACTTGTTTGTGTTAGCTGGTGGAGAGATTAGTTGAATGTTGATGCTTTAGTCTGTGGTTTCTCTTTCCACAATCGAAGCATAATATATGACAGTGATGGGAGCATTTAAGGAAGTAGTTTGGTTGAGAGGAATGATGAATGAGCGGGGCTTTAACAAGAAGTCGTACTTGTGCATTGTGATAGCGAAAACATTATCAATTTGGTAAAGAACTCAGTGTATTACTCCCAGACTAAACAAATTGATGTGCGTCATCACTTTATGTAAATGTTAGAGGAAGACGATGTTACTCTTGAGAAGATTCACACTAGTGAAAATCCGACGGATATTATTACAAAGGTGGTTCATGCAGAGAAGTTCAAGTTTTGCTCAACATCCCCGAACTTGGTGAAAATGAATAAAGACGGAGTGTGCACATGAAGTGATGATGGAGCTATAAAGAAATTTAGAGATAGTGATAATGATTTATAACAATATTGAAGATATAAGATTAAAGCCACAGTGAAGATTGTTGATTGAGTGCCTTAAATCTAATACTGAAACAAAGGATTTCAATCAATTGAACAAATGGTTAATCGATTGAGAAAATCTCAAATTAATCAATTTGTTCTCTGAATACTTTTAGGCATATTCGATTAAATCGAACACAGGGTTTTGATCGATTAAAGATCATCGATCGGAGTCAATCGATTGATGGTTCGATTGACGGTTTGCATTGGTTTTGTGTAAGTGCATGATTTTTTTTCCCCTAATATTGTATAGGAGTATTTAAGTACGCTTGTAATTGGGGATTAGGGTTAAGGACATGCAGTCTCATCATGGACAAAGGACAACTAGAGTAAGCTAGGGTTTTGAGAATGGTAATTCGTTTGTAGAGACGAGGGTTTCAAATTTGTAAGTTGTCCATCTATTGTAACTTTCTGTTCATAATGGATTATTTGTCGCTTGGTGCTATGGTTTTTTCTCGCAAGAGTTTTTTCATGTAAAATTCATGTATTTTCTGTGGTTGCTTAAAAATTTCTTTTCCTATTGCATTGTGCGATTTCATCTGAAGTTGCTTTTGCGCCGGACAAGTCATATAAGGATTTGTTTCGTTCCTATAAGATCTTTGGTCCCTCTAAAAAATTACTTGGATTAAATGATGGTATATATTAATTGTAATAGAAGCCCAATTATTATAATGGATCATCCATCATCCATCATGTGGTGTGGGAGCCAACGTCACTTTAATTAGATGATCTCAACCATCCAAACAATTTGTAGTAAAGTGTACGGATCATATTGATTTTACTAAAGGTCTAATCATTAATATGGATCATCTATGACATTGGGCCATATTTGACTGCAAATCCAAAGCCACTTTGACATGGCAATCCTAACCATCCCATCCGCTAATGAATAGGAAATGGATAGTCCATGTTAAATTATTAATTATAATTAACGGGACGGTGGTGATCAGGTACTTCCATCGTTGCGGCCTACCTTTTTAATTCTCTCCCTCTCTTAACAAAATGACTTTGATTAAATGATCTGGCTAGCTAATCAATGGCCAGGAAAATGGACGATGAATATTTGGTATAATGATAATACATGATCATTGATCTAGACTATCCATTACCTTTGACTACCTTCCATCTTAAAAGTAAAATTTATCAAATCATACATGTCAATTACAATAGAGGTTCATCATTGATTTGGATAGTGATGCAGGATGAACGTGACAAGGTTGATCACCATCTTCCTCAAGGATAACTACTCCGAATCCACAGAGCTTCTCTGGACTCCTCACAGAGCCTGTGGACCCACTCTACATCAGATAGTCCGTGGCGTCATTGTCCTCACCTCATGTTCTGTATGGTGTGGCCCACTTAAGTTGTTAATAGGTCAGATTCTTGCCCTCTTGTCCTCGCAACAAGTGGCTCACCAAATGGAGAAAGTAGATTTTACAAACAACATGGTGACCCCAGCAAATTTCATGTGTTGCTCCAGCAATTATCATGTAGTAATTAATCAGCGCCGCAAGTAAAAAGAATGGAAAACTAAGCATTGAGAAGAATGAAAAGAAAGTAAAAATAACTTCACAATTATAAATTAAGAAAATAATACAACTGTGGTGTATATAATGGATTAAAACTATAATTTGATTAAGTGTTTCAAATAGAATGGGCAACCATTCCCTGGTGGCCGTCATATAGGGCCAAGGCCTGGGCACCTAAACATGGCTCAAGGCTAGTAGACGAGCTTGAAATCTAGGCTCAGTGTTTGGGCTGGGCCAATGATGATGGCCTGGCCAATGATATTGGATCAATGATGAATGGACCGACCTATCCTATTAGCTTGGTCAATAACCAGTTCATCAAAATTATATAAAAGAATTACCAGAGTTGATCCCATTCACTGTACATTTGTATTTTAAAGACACTTATCAGGGTTAAATCATGTTTCAATGATTCAAACATTTATATCGTAGGACTAGTTGTGGATAAAAAATTAAAAAATCAAAAAAAATCTGATGTTAAATTATCTCAAGCATTTAACCATTCAACACTTTTTGACCGAGGGCTAGGCGTTTTCAACCCTGTTAAGGTTGAGGTAAGGCTTGTGGGACTCGGGATAGGCTAGGGCCAACTTCTGCTCAACCTTAGCATAGCTTAAACACCCATATCCATAGCTCAACCGGCAAACTGAGTGGAGATACCTTGATTCAACACTTGAGGTCTTGGCATCGATCCCTAGCAGGGGTGGCTAACACGGAGTTTGTGTACTGACATGGGCGTGTACTAACAAGCTAACCCAAAAAAAAAAAAAAAAACCTTAGCATAGCTTACTATTGTTAGATATGGACCTATGAGATTGACTTGCGGGTAATAATTAGTGAGTAATGTATATATGATTTCTATTGGAATACCTTTGAGAGGATATTCACCTTTTCATTTTTCTCATATTTTAATTTTGAATTTAAATTCAAATGAGAAACAAAATTGACATAAAGAGAGACCAGATAAAATGGAAATAAGTCTTATTACATCCAATTTCTTCAATTCTCTTGATCCTTGCTCACTTGGTGAATGCATTCTCTCCTTGGACCTTCCCACAGAGAGCTTCGAGACAGGATACCTATAAAATATTAATTGTTTATTAGATTTACCTCTAGATAATTTAAACCGTTAATTAAGTTTGGGGCCATTCTAATAGTAAGATTAGAGGGGTGGCTAGATTCCTTCTACTCCCACAGTAGTTAGGTAAATTGTTGAAGCGTGCACTATCCATCTTTGACTTTTTGCAAACGTCATCATGTTCATGTGAATATCGTCATATTCTATGAGCTCATCCACTTGAGCTTTTCGATTGCCACCCCTACTTTTATGCAACAAATTTTTTAATCATAATAGACTATATGATAAGAAATACTTTTTTACTGCATCATTTGCTCCATAACACGCTGCCCAAATGACCCTTAGCTTTCATTATCATAATATATTATATAATAAGGAATATTTTTTTTGCTGTATTATTTGCTCCCTAATACGCCACCCAAATGACCCTTAACTTTCATGCCAAAGTTATACCAACTAGGTATATAGGAGAATTATATGATTTAATATTCAATGGCACTCAAATGGATACACCATTCTTTTAAAATCTCTCATATTTTAAGCTCACATCTATCCATCCTCCCATGCTTTTTATCCCATTGGAGATTGATCACTGATATAGCATCAGATGGACAGCAAATAATCAAGTCCTAGGACCCACCTGTCCAAACATATGGCTTGGGTATACTGTGGAGAATCTCATAGTCATCATCACCCAAAAGAGGAAAAAACTGCTGTAATATCATTATTCTTCAGTATCTTCGCAAGTCCAATTGCAACTTTGGTAGGAAGGAATATGCATGACTGCACCTTTTCCATTGAATGCTGTGTTTGCAATGTTCCATCTTATCCCTTTTTGATTTCATCCAAAAAGGCCTCTCCTTAATTTAATAAAATAATGATAATAATAATAATGCCCCCCACCAAAATTCCATTTAGCATAGAAAATTTTTGATACTCTGGAAAAGTGTGTGGTTAATACGCTGCACTGACCGACTTACAAGTGGTAGACATGTCACTTGTAAACCATCCAAATTCTTTCGATGGTTTGCAAATTAACTAGGCCGACATGATTTAATGGACGATCGAAGTAAAATAGTCAATGGTCGGTTTTCAATAAATATTTGTCGTGAATCTGGGATCGTTCAATGAATCTGATTATGGGTAATGGAGCCATCTACAGTGGGTCCATGATTTCGACGGCTCGATTGGAATTACATTTATGCCACGTGTCAACTTTTGATTGTATGCCTGTGAATCATCACGTTCTACGAGATTATTAAAGGGAAATTTGCGACTGTACGACCCATTTATGGCCCAATTAGGAAACTAGGCCCACCTCATTTTCCCAAACGAGAATACGCCCCATCTGTACGGACGCCTTGCCAAAGGTCGAAGATGCACCTGCCTTTTCCTTCAAGCGGGAAGACGAGCGCTGACGCTCCTCGAACTCCGAGTTGTACGAACGGTTCAAAAGTGATCAACGTTACATGGGCCCCACAGTCATGTATTTATTATATCTACAACGTTTATCCATATTTCGAGATCATTTCGGAGCATTATCCAAAAAAAAAATCATACCCAAAGATCAACGGGACCTCAACACAAAGAGCAGCGGGAAAATTGATTTTCACCGTTAAAACTTTTTTAGGGACCACCATAACATTTATTTTCCATCCAATCTATACATAAGGTCACAATGACCGGGTTGAAGAGGAAATTTTTTTTCATAATAATCTAAAACCTCTGCGACCCCTAAAAGGGTTTCAATGGTAGACGTTCAATTCCCCACTGCCTTTTGTGGTCCACTTGATTGTTAGATCTATCTTATTTTCCATCTCAAGCCTTAATATAAGCTCTTCAAATAGATGGACGGTTTGGATATAACATAGACCTCATGATGGGACCCAAAAAATAAAAACAAAAACAAAAAAAAATTATTTTTATATTTTTATATTTTTTATTTTTGTATAGAGGGAGATTTGGCTACGGATTATAACCGTAGCTACAGCTGCCGAATCCATAGCCATAGAGGACTACTGGGGTGGGCGCGCCGAACTAGCAGCGCCCGCGTCACTTGCTGACATATCTGGCAGGGCCACGACAATCCGACGTGGCCACGCCCATCTGGAGGCCCCTGTGGCTACGGATTATAACCATAGCCATAGATGCCTATACAAATTTTTATTTATTATTATTTTTTTTAATTTTATTTTTTACACGGAGAACTTTATTTTACCTACAATTTTCTCAAATCGTATATTTATGCAAATATGTATATATAAGCATGTAAAAATTTTTTCCTCTCTTTTTTTTTTTTTCATTTATTTCTTTATTCCTTTAAAAAGTATATCTTCCAAACCAAAATTAGTTACTCAATGAAACCTATATGATTTTGGGGTAGGAGAAGCTACTTTAGCCAACCAACCTAGTTATTTTTCAAGATTCCATTAGGTCAATGACCGTGAAATGCATGAAAATTATCGTGAAGTGCATGGAAATGACCGTGAAGGGAATTGACCGGGAAATGCATGGAAATGACCGTGAAATAAAATGTAATCGTCGAAAATGACCGTGAAGTGAAGGGGCATGAATGTGAAGTGAAGGGGCATGACCGTGAAATGCGTGGAAATGACAGTGAAGTGAAGCGATTGGACCGCGAAATGCGTGAAAATGACCGTGAAGTGAAGGGGCATGACCGTGAAATGCGCCGAAATGACCGTGAATCAACACGGAATAGGCGAGAATGACTGTGGTATGCATGGAAATGACCGCGAAGTGAGGCGATTGGACCTTGAAATTCGCGGAAATGACCGTGAAGTAAAGGGGCATGACCGTGAAATGCGCCGAAATGACCATGAATCAACAAGGAATAGGCGGGAATGACTGTGGTATGCATGGAAATGACCACGAAGTGAGGCGATTGGACCTTGAAATGCGTAGAAATGACTGTGAAGTGAAGGGGCGTGACCGTGAAATGGGCCGAACTGACCATGAATCAACACAGAATAAGCGGGAATGACCGTGATATGCATGAAAATGACCGTGATATGCATGGAAATGACCGTGAATACATTTATGTTTTAGGTTTTAGGTTTAGGTTAAGGTTATAGGTTTAGGTTTAGGTTTAAGTCATAGGTTATAGCTTTAGGGAATTAAGAATAGGTTAAGGTTTAGGTTTAGGAAATCGGGTTCGGGTTCAGGATCGGGTTTAGGTTTGGGTTTTCAAGTTTAGGTTTAGGTTTAGGCTAGAGAGTTGAGATTAGGATTAGATGTAGGTTTAAGTTAAGGGATTTGAGAATATGTTCAGGTTTTAGGTTTTAGGTTAAGGTTAAGGTTAAGGTTATAGGTTATAGGTTATAGGTATACGTGAAGGGCCATGACCGTGAAATGCGTCGAAATGACCGTGAATCAACACGGAATAGGCGGGAAATGACCGTGATATGCATGGAAATGACCATGAAGTGAAGCGATTGGACCGCGAAATGTGCAGAAACGATCATGAAGTGAAGGTCCATCATGAAAGTGAAAAGTGAATCCTGGAATATCACGTGATATGCATAAAATGGGGTGAAGTGAAGCGAATGGACCGTGAAATGAGCGGAATCAAGTGAAGTGAAGACGCGGGACTGAAATGCGTCGAAATGACTGTGAATCAACACGGAATATGCGGGAATGACCGTGATATGCATGGAAATGGGGGTGAAGTGAAGCAATTGGACTGTGAAATACGCGGAAGTGACCGTGAAGTAAAGACGCGGGACCGCGAAATGCGTCGAAATGACCGTGAATCAACACGGAATATGCTGGAATGACCGTGATAAGCATGGAAATGGGGTGAAGTGAAGCGATTGGACTGTGAAATGCCTGGAAGTGACCGTGAAGTGAAGACACGTGGCCGCGAAATGCATCAAAATGATCGTGAACCAATACGGAATATGCGGGAATGATCGTGATATGCATGGAAATGGGGGTGAAGTGAAGCAATTGGACTGCGAAATGTATAGAAGTGATCGTGAAGTGAAGACGTGGGATCGTGAAATGCGTCGAAATGACCATGAATCAACACGGAATATGAGGGAATGACCGTGATATGTATGGAAATGGGGGTGAAGTGAAGCAATTAGACCGCAAAATACGTGAAAGTGACCGTGTAGTAATGACGCGGAACTGCGAAATGCGTCAAAATGACCGTGAATCAACACGGAATATGTGAGAATGACCGTGATATGCATGGAAATGAGGGTGAAGTGAAGCGATTGGACTACAAAATGCGTGGAAGCAACCGTGAAATGAAGACGCGGGACCGCGAAATGCGTCGAAATGACCGTGAATCAACACGGAATATGCGGGAATGACCGTGATATGCATGAAAATAGGGGTGAAGTGAAGCGATTGGACCACGAAATGCTTGGAAGTGACCGTGAAGTGAAGACGCGGGACCGCGAAATGCGTCGAAATGACCGTGAATCAACACGGAATATGCGGGAATGACCGTGATATGCATGAAAATAGGGGTGAAGTGAAGCGATTGGACCACGAAATGCTTGGAAGTGACCGTGAAGTGAAGACGCGGGACCACGAAATGCGTCGAAATGACCGTGAATCAACATGGAATATGCGAGAATGACTGTGATATGTATGGAAATGGGGTGAAGTGAAGCGATTGGATCGCGAAAAGCCCAGAAGTGACCGTGAAGTATAGACGCGGGACCGCAAAATGCGTTGAAATGACCATGAATCAACACGGAATATGCAAGAATGACCATGATATGCATGGAAATGGGGGTGAAGTGAAGCGATTGGACCGCAAAATGCCTGGAAGTGACTGTGAAGTGAAGACGCGGGACCACGAAATGCGTTGAAATGACCGTGAATCAACACGAAATATGCGGGAATGACCATGATATGCATGGAAATGGGGGTGAAGTGAAGCGATTGGAACACAAAATGCATAGAAGTGACCGTGAAGTGAAGACGCGGGATCGCAAAATGCGTCGAAATGACCTTTAATCAACATAGAATATGCGGGAATGACCGTGACATGCATGGAAATGGGGGTAAAGTGAAGTGATTGGACCGCGAAATGTACGAAAGTGACCGTGAAGTGAAGACGCGGAACCGTGAAATGCGTTGAAATGACCGTGAATTAACACAGAATATGCAGGAATGACCGTGATATGCATGAAAATGGGGGTGAAGTGAAACGATTATCGCATATTCCGTGTTGATTCACGGTCATTTCTACGCATTTCGTGGTCCCGGGTCTTCACTTCACGGTCACTTCCGGGCATTTCACTGTCCAATCGCTTCACTTCACCCCCATTTCCATGCATATCATGGTCATTTTCGCATATTCTGTGCTAATTCACAGTCATTTCGACGCATTTCACGGTCCCGCGTCTTCACTTTACGGTCACTTTCAGGCATTTCGCGGTCCAATCGCTTCCCTTCACCTCTATTTCCATGCATATCACGGTTATTCTCGCCTTTTTCATGTTGATTCATGGTGATTTTGAAGCATTTCGCAATCATGTCCCTTCACTTCACAGTTAGTTCCGCGCATTTTGCGGTCCAATCGCCCCCGTTCACCCCCATTTCTATGCATATCACGTCATTCCCACCTTTTTCGTGTTGATTCACGGTGATTTCGACGCATTTTGTGGTCACGCGTCTTCACCTCACGGTCAGTTCCACGCATTTTACGTTCCAATCGCTTCCCTTCACCCCCATTTCCATGCATATCACGGTCATTCCCTCCTATTCTGTGTTGATTCACGGTCATTTTGACGCATTTCACAGTCATGCCCCTTCACTTCACGGTCATTTTCGCGCATTTCACGGTCCAATCGCCTCACTTCACGGTCATTTCAATGTATATCACGGTCATTCCCACCTATTCCGTGTTGATTCACAGTCATTTCGGCGCATTTCACATTCATGCACCTTCACTTCACGGTCATTTCCGCTTGTTTCACGGTCTAATCACCTCACTTTATGCTCATTTCCAGGCATATCATGGTCATTCCCGACGATTCCGTGTTGATTCATGGTCATTTCAGTGCATTTCATGGTCATGTCCCTGACGTGAAGCAAATTAACCGTAGCTATAGATATCAAGGACTTCACGGTTAATTCTCTTCACTTCACGGCCATTTCCATGCATTTCACGGTCATATCCGGCAATTCTGTTTACGTTCAGGGTCATTTCGACCCACTTCACGATCAATTCACTTCACTTCACGGCCATTTCCAAGCATTTCACGGTCAATTCACTTCACTTCACGGCCATTTCCATGCATTTCACGGTCATATTTGGCAATTCCGTTTATGTTCATGGTCATTTCGACGCACTTCACGGTCAATTCACTTCACTTCACCGCCATTTCCAAGGACTTCACGATCAATTCTCTTCACTTCACGGCCATTTCCATGCATTTCACAATCATATCCGGCAATTCCATTTATGTTTACGATCATTTCAATGCACTTCACGGTCAATTCACTTCACTTCACGACCATTTTTGAAGGACTTCACGGTCATTTAGTTTTAGGTTTAGGTTGTAGATTTAGATTTGAAAATAGGTTTAGGTTATAAACATAGGTTTAGGTTAGGTTGTAGGTTAAGGTTTAGGGAATTGAGTTTAGGTTATATGTTTAGGTTATAGGTTTAGGTTGTAGTTATAGGTTTTGGAATTTGAGAATAGGTTTAGGTTATAAGTATAGATTTAGGTTTAGAATTTGGGTTCGGGTTCAGGTTTGGGTTTATGTTCGGGTTTAGGTTATAGGTTTCGGTTTAGGTTATAGGTTATAGGTTTATGTTAAGGTTTAGGTTTAAGTTATAGGTTTTTGGATTTGAGAAGAGGTTTAGGTTATAAGTATAAGCTTCGGTTAGGGTGTAGATTAAGGTTTAGGAAAATAACCGTGAAGTTAAGGGGCATGACCGTGAAATGCGTCAAAATGACCGTGAATCAACACGGAATAGGTGAGAGTGACTGTGATATGCATGAAAATGATTGTGAAGTGAGGCGATTGGACTACGAAATGCACGGAAGTGACCGTGAAGTGAAGGGTCATGACCGCAAAATACGTCGAAATGACCGTAAATCAACACGGAATATGTGGGAATGACCGTGATATGTATGGAAATGGGGGTGAAGTGAAGCGATTGGACCACAAAATGCGTGGAAGCGACCGTGAAGTGAAGACGCGGGACCACGAAATGCGTCAAAATGACCGTGAATCAACACGGAATATGCGGGAATGACCGTGATATGCATGGAAATATGGGTGAAGTGAAGCGATTGGACCGCGAAATGCCCAGAAGTGACCGTGAAGTGAAGACGCGGGACCGCGAAATGCGTCGAAATGACCGTGAATCAACACGAAATATGCGGGAATGACAGTGATATGCATGGAAATGGGGGTGAAGTGAAGCGATTGACCACGAAATGCCCGGAAGTGATCGTGAAGTATAGACGCGGGACCGCAAAATGTGTCGAAATGACCATGAATTAACACGGAATATGCAGGAATGACCATGATATGCATGGAAATGAGGGTGAAGTGAAGCGATTGGACCGCGAAATGCTCAGAAGTGACTGTGAAGTGAAGACGCGGGACCGCGAAATGCGTTGAAATGACCGTGAATCAACACGGAATATGCGGGAATGACCATGGTATGCATGGAAATGGGGGTAAAGTGAAGCGATTGGACCACGAAATGCATAGAAGTGACCGTGAAGTGAAGACGCGGGACCGCGAAATGCGTCGAAATGACCGTGAATCAACACAGAATATGCAGGAATGACTGTGATATGCATGGAAATGGGGGTGAAGTGAAGCGATTGGACTACTGAAATGGAAGTGAAGGTGAAGTGAAGACGCGAGACCGCGAATTGCGTCGAAATGATCGTGAATCAACACAGAATATGCGGGAATGACCATAATATGCATGAAAATGGGGGTGAAGTGAAGCGATTCTCGCATATTCCGTGTTGATTCACGGTCATTTCGATGCATTTCGTGGTCTTGGGTCTTCACTTCATGGTCACTTCCCGGCATTTCGCTGTCCAATCGCTTCACTTTACCCCCATTTCCATGCATATCACGGTCATTTTCACATATTCTGCGCTGATTCACGGTCATTTCGACGCATTTTGTGGTCCCACGTCTTCACTTCACGGTCACTTTCGGACATTTCGCGGTCCAATCGCTTCCCTTCACCTCCATTTTCATACATATCATGGTCATTCTCACCTTTTTCGTGTTGATTCACGGTGATTTCGACGCATTTCGCGGTCACGTCCCTTCACTTCACGGTCAGTTCCGCGTATTTTGCGGTCCAATCGCCCCCCTTCACCCCCATTTCCATGCATATCACGGTCATTCCCGCCTTTTCTTGTTGATTCACGGTGATTTCGACGCATTTCGCGGTCACGCGTCTTCACCTCACGGTCAGTTCCGCGCATTTTACGTTCCAATCGCTTCCCTTCACCTCCATTTCCATGCATATCACAGTCATTCCCTCTTATTCCGTGTTGATTCACGGTCATTTTGACGCATTTCACGGTCATGCCCCTTCACTTCACGATCATTTTCGCGCATTTCACGGTCTAATCGCCTCACTTCACGGTCATTTCAATGCATATCACGGTCATTCCCGCCTATTCCGTGTTGATTCACAGTCATTTCGGTGCATTTCACGTTCATGCACCTTCACTTCACGGTCATTTCCGCTTGTTTCACGGTCCAATCGCCTCACTTCATGCTCATTTCCAGGCATATCATGGTCATTCCCGACGATTCCGTATTGATTCACGGTCATTTCAGTGCATTTCACAGTCATGTCCCTGACGTGAAGCAAATTAACCGTAGCTATAGATATCAAGGACTTCACGGTCAATTCTCTTCACTTTACGGCCATTTCCATGCATTTCACGGTCATATCCGGCAATTCCGTTTACGTTTAGGGTCATTTCGACCCACTTCACGATCAATTCGCTTTACTTCACGGCCATTTCCAAGCATTTCACGGTCAATTCACTTCACTTCACGGCCATTTCCATGCATTTCACGGTCATATTTGGCAATTCCGTTTACGTTCACGGTCATTTCGACACACTTCACGGTCAATTCACTTCACTTCATGGCCATTTCCAAGGACTTCACGATCAATTCTCTTCACTTCACGGCCATTTCCATGCATTTTACAATCATATCCAGCAATTCCGTTTATGTTCACGGTCATTTCAACGCACTTCACGGTTAATTCACTTCACTTCACAGCCATTTTGAAGGACTTCACGGTCATTTAGTTTTAGGTTTAGGTTGTAGGTTTAGATTTGAAAATAGATAGGTTTAGGTTAGGTTGTAGCTTAAGGTTTAGGGAATTGAGTTTAGGTTATATAGGTTATAGGTTTAGGTTTAGGTTGTAGTTATAGGTTTTGGAATTTGAGAATAGGTTTAGGTTATAAGTATAGATTTAGGTTTAAGAATTTGGGTTCGGGTTCAAGTTTGGGTTTATGTTCGGGTTTAGGTTATAGGTTTCGGTTTAGGTTATAGGTTATAGGTTTATATTAGGTTTAGGTTTAAGTTATAGGTTTTGGGATTTGAGAATAGGTTTAGGTTATAAGTATAGGTTTAAGTTAGGGTGTAGATTAAGGTTTAGGAAATGACCGTGAAGTCAAGGGGCATGACCGTTAAATGCGTCGAAATGACCGTGAATTAACATGAAATAGGCGGGAATGACTGTGATATGCATGAAAATGATTGTGAAGTGAGGCGATTGGACCACGAAATGCGCGAAAGTGATCATAAAGTGAAGTGTCATGACCGCAAAATACATCAAAATGACCGTGAATCAACACGAAATATGTGGGAATGACCGTGATATGCATGGAAATGGGGGTGAAGTGAAGCGATTGGACCGCAAAATGCATGGAAGTGACCGTGAAGTGAACACGCAGGACCACGAAATGCGTCGAAATGACCGTGAATCAACACGGAATATGCGGGAATGACCGTGATATGCATGGAAATGGGGGTGAAGTGAAGCGATTGGACTACGAAATGCAAGGAAGTGACCGTGAAGTGAAGACGTGAGACCGCGAAATGCGTCGAAATGACCGTGAATCAACACGAAATATGCGGGAATGACCATGATATGCATGAAAATGGGGGTAAAGTGAAGCGATTGGACCGCGAAATGTGTGGAAGCGACCTTGAAGTGAAGACGCGGGACCGTGAAATGCGTCGAAATGACCGTGAATCAACGCAAAATATGCGAGAATGACCGTGATATGCATGTACATGGGGGTGAAGTGAAGCGATTGGACCGTGAAATACACGAAAATGACCGTGAAGTGAAGACGCGGGACTGCAAAATGCATTGAAATGAACGTGAATCAACACGAAATATGCGGGAATGACTGTGATATGCATGGAAATGGGGGTAAAATGAGGCAATTAGACAGTGAAATGCATGGAAATTCATGGTCATTTCCGTGCATTTCACTTCACGGTCATTTTCGTGCATTTCGCGGTCTAATCGCTTCACTTCATCCCCATTTCCATGCATATCACGGTCATTCTCGCATATTCAGTGTTGATTCACGGTCATTTCGACGCATTTCGCGGTCCCGCGTCTTCACTTTACGGTTACTTCTGTACATTTCGCGGTCCAATCGCTTCACTTCACCCCCATTTCCATGCATATCATGGTCATTCATATTCCATGTTGATTCACGGTCATTTCGACGCATTTTGCGGTCCCGTGTCTTCACTTCACGGTCACTTCCGTGCATTTCGCGGTCAAATCGCTTCACTTCACCCCCATTTTCATGCATATTATGGTCATTCTCGCATATTCCATGTTGATTCACGGTCATTTCGATGCATTTCGCGGTCTCGCGTCTTCTCTTCGCGGTCACTTCCGGGCATTTTGTGGTCTAATCGCTTCACTTCACCCCCATTTTCATGCATATCACGGTCATTCCTACATATTTCGGGTTGATTCACGGTCATTTCGATGCATTTCGCGGTCTTGCATCTTCACTTCACGGTCACTTCCGGGCATTTCGTGGTCCAATCGCTTCACTTCACCCCCATTTCCATGCATATCACGGTCATTTTTGCATATTCTATGTTAATTCACAGTCATTTCGACGCATTTCGCGGTCCCGCGTCTTCACTTTACGATCACTTCTGAGCATTTCGCAGTCTAATCGCTTCACTTCACCCCCATTTCCATGCATATCACAGTCATTCCCGCCTATTCTGTGTTGATTCACGGTCATTTCGACGCATTTTGCGGTGTCGCGTCTTTACTTCATGGTCACTTCCGGGTATTTTGCGGTCCAATCGCTTCACTTCCCCCCCATTTCCATGCATATCACGATCATTCCCGCATATTCTGTGTTGATGCACGGTCATTTTGACGCATTTCGCGGTCCCACGTCTTCATTTCACGGTCACTTCCGTGCATTTCGCGATCCAATCGCTTCACTTCACCCCCATTTCCATGCATATCACGGTCATTCCTGCATATTCCGTGTTGATTCATGGTCATTTCGACGCATTTTACGGTCATTTCCCTTAACTTCATGGTCATTTTTGTGCATTTCACAGTCAATTCGCTTCACTTCACAGTCATTTTCATGCATTTCATGGTCATTCCCACCTATTCCGTGTTGATTCACGGTCATTTCGACGCATTTCACGGTGAAGTGTAGCAATTGGACCGTGAAATGCGCGGAAATGACCGTGAAGTGAAGGCGCATGACCGTGAAATGCGCCGAAATGACCGTGAATCAACACGGAATGGGCAGGAATGACCATGAAATGCATGGAAATGACCATGAAGTATTGATTCACGATCATTTCGGCGCATTTCATGGTCATGCCCCTTCACTTCATGGTCATTTCAACGCATTTTGTGGTCCAATCGCATCACTTTACGGTCATTTCCATGCATATCACGGTCATTCCCGCCTATTCCATGTTGATTCACTGTCGTTTCGGTGCATTTCACGGTCTTGCCCCTTTACTTCATGGTCATTTTCGTGCACTTCGCGGTCCAATCGCCTCACTTCACGGTCATTTCCATGCATATCACGGTCATTCCCACCTATTACGTGTTGATTCACGGTCATTTTGGCGCATTTCATGATCATGCCCCTTCACGGTCATTTCCGCGCATTTCACGGTCCAATCGCCTCACTTCACGGTCATTTCCGTGTATATCGTGGTCATTCTCCGCAATTCCATGTTGATTCACGGTCATTTCGATGCATTTCACGGTCTTGACCCTTCACTTCACGGTCATTTCAGTGCATTTCGCGGTCCAATCGCCTCGCTTCGTAATCATTTCCATGTATATCACGGTCATTCCCGCCTATTCCGTGTTGATTCACGGTCATTTCGGCGCATTTCACGGTCATGCCCCTTCACTTCACGGTCATTTCCGCACATTTTGCGGTCCAATCGCTTCACTTCATGGTCATTTTCATGCATTTCACGGTCATTCCCGGTGATTCCGTGTTGATTCACGGTCATTTCCCTAAACCTTAACCTAAACCCAAACCTAAACTTATAACCTAAACCTAAACCTTAACCTAAACCTAAACCTAAACCTAAACCTTAACTTATAACCTAAACCTATTCTCAAATCCCTAAACCTATAACCTAAACCTAAACCTATAACCTATAACCTAAACCCAAACCTAAACCAAACCTAAACCTAAACCTAAACCTAAACCTATTCTCAAATCCCTAAACCTATAACCTAAACCTAAACCTATAACCTAAACTTATAACCTATAACCCAAACCCAAAACTAAACCTATAACCTATAACCTTGACCATAACGTATAACCTAAAACCTAAAGCCCGAACGTATTCTCAAATCCCTAAACCTAAACCTACACCTAATCCTAATCTCAACTCCCTAACCTAAACCTAAACCTAAATTTGAAAACCCAAACCTAAACCCGATCCCAGAACCCGAACTCGATTTCCTAAACCTAAACCTTAACCTATTCTCAATTCCCTAAAGTTATTACTATGACTTAAACCTAAACCTAAACCTATAACCTATAACCTATAACCTTAACCAATACCTAAAAACGAATGTATTCTCAAATCCCTAAACCTAAACCTAAACCTACACCTAATCCTATTCTCAAATCCCTAAACCTAAACCTACACTAATCCTAATTTCCATGCATTTCACGGTCATTCGAAGTGAAGTGAAGTGAATTGACAATGAAATACGTGGAAATGACCGTGAAGTGAAGGGAATTGACCATGAAATGCGTGGAGATGACCGTGAATCAACATGAAATCGCTGGGAATGACCGTGAAATGCATGGAAATGATCGTGAAGTGAAGCAAATTGATCGTGAAATGCATGGAAATAACCGTGAAGTGAAGCGAATTGACCGTGAAATGTGTGGAAATGACCGTGAAGTGAAGGGAATTGACCGTGAAATGCATGGAAATGATCGTGAATCAATGCGGAATCGGTGGGAATGACCGTGAAATGCATGGAAATGACCGTGAAGTGAAGTGAATTGACCGTGAAATACGTTGAAATGAACGTGAAGTGAAGGTTTAGGTTTAGGGATTTGAGAATAGGATTAGGTGTAGGTTTAGGTTTAGGTTTAGGGATTTGAGAATACATTTAGGTTTTAGGTTTTAGGTTTAGGTTAAGGTTATAGGTTTAGGTTTAGGTTTAAGTCATAGGTTATAGCTTTAGGGAATTGAGAATAGGTTAAGGTTTAGGTTTAGGAAATCGGGTTCGGGTTCGGGATTGGGTTTAGGTTTGGGTTTTCAAGTTTAGGTTTAGGTTTAGGTTAGAGAGTTGAGATTAGGATTAGGTGTAGGTTTAGGTTTAATGATTTGAGAATACGTTCAGGTTTTAGGTTTAGGCTTTAGGTTTTAGGTTATAGGTTTAGGTTAAGGTTATAGGTTATATGTATAGGTAAAGGGCCATGACCGTGAAATGCATCGAAATGACCGTGAATCAACACGGAATAGGCGGGGAATGACCTTGATATGCATGGAAATGATCATGAAGTGAAGCGATTGGACCGCAAAATGCGCAGAAACAATCGTGAAGTAAAGGTCGATGACCGTGAAATGCGTCGAAATGACTATGAATCAACACGGAATATGCAAGAATGACCGTGATATGCATGGAAATGGGGGTGAAGTGATTGGACCGCGAAATGCACGGAAGTGACCGTGAAGTGAAGACGCGGGACCGCAAAATGCGTCAAAATGACCGTGAATCAACACAGAATATGTGGGAATGACCGTGATATGCATGAAAATGGGGGTGAAGTGAAGCAATTGGACCGCGAAATGAAAGGAAGTGAATCACGCGTCTTTACTTCACAGTCAGTTCCGCGCATTTCGTTGTCCAATCACTTCACTTCACTCCCATTTCCATGCATATCACGGTCATTCCCGCATATTCCGTGTTGATTCATGGTGATTTCGACGTATTTCGCTGTCACGCATCTTCTCTTCACGGTCACTTCCGCACATTTCGTGTTCCAATCGTGACACTTCACCCCCATTTCCATGCATATCACATTCACATATTCCCATGTTCCATTTCGCGGTCCCGCGTCTTTACTTCACGGTCACTTTCCCACATTTCGCAGTCCAATCAATTCACTTCACCCCCATTTTCATGCATATCACGGTCATTCCTGCATATTCCGTGTTGATTCACAGTCATTTCAACGCATTTCGCGGTCCCGCGTCTTCATTTCACGGTCACTTCCATGTATTTCGTGGTCCAACGCTTCACTTCACCCCCATTTTCATGCATATCATGGTCATTCCCAAATATTCCGTGTTAATTCACGGTTATTTCGACCCATTTCGCGGTTACGCATCTTCACTTCACGGTCACTTCCGCACATTTTGCGATCCAATCGCTTTACTTCACCCCCATTTTCATGCATATCACGGTCATTTCCGTATATTCCATATTGATTCACGGTCATGTTGACGCATTTCGCGGTCCCGCATCTTTACTTCACGGTCACTTCCGCGCATTTCGCGGTCTAATCGCTTCACTTCACCCCCATTTCCATGCATATCACGGTCATTCCCGTATATTCCGTGTTGATTCACGGTCATTTTGACACATTTCCCGGTCCCGCGTCTTCACTTCACGGTCACTTCCGTGTATTTCGCGGTCCAATCGCTTTACTTCACCCCCATTTCCATGCATATCACGGCCATTCCCACATATTCCGTGTTGATTCACGGTTATTTCGACGCATTTCGCGGTCCCGCGTCTATACTTCATGGTCACTTCCGCGTATTTCGCGGTCCAATTGCTTCACTTCACCCCCATTTCCATGCATATCATGGTCATTCCCGCATATTCCGTGTTGATTCACAGTCATTTCGACCCATTTCGCGGTCACGTATCTTCACTTCACGATCACTTCCGCGCACTTTGCGGTCCAATCGCTTCACTTCACCCCCATTTCCATGTATATCACGGTCATTCCCGTATATTCCGTGCTGATTCACGGTCATGTGGACGCATTTTGCGATCCCGCGTCTTTACTTCACGGTCACTTTCACGCATTTCGCTATCTAATCGCTTCACTTCACCCCCATTTTCATGCATATCACGGTTATTCCCGCATATTTCGTGTTGATTCACGGTCATTTCGACGCATTTCACGGTCCGGCATCTTCACTTCACGGTCACTTCTGTGTATTTCACGGTCCAATCGCTTCACTTCACCTCCATTTTCATGCATATCAAGGTCATTCCCGCATATTCCGTGTTGATTCACGGTCATTTTGACGCATTTCGCGGTCCCGCGTCTTTACTTCACGGTCACTTCCGCGCATTTTGCGGTCCAATCGCTTCACTTCACCCCCATTTCCATGCATATCACGGTCATTCTCACATATTTCGTATTGATTCACGGTCATTTCGACGCATTTCACAGTTATGGCCCTTCACTTCACGATCATTTTCGCGCATTTCGCGGTCTAATCGCTTCACTTCACGGTCATTTCCATGCATATCACGGTCATTCCCGCCTATTCCGTGTTGATTCACGGTTATTTCAACGCATTTCACGGTCATGCCCCTTCACTTCATGGTCGTTTCCCTAAACATATACTTATAACGTAAACCTATTCTCAAATCCCAAAACCTATAACCTAAACCTAAACCTATAACCTCTAACCTAAACCAAAACCTATAACCTAAACCTGAACATAAACCTGAATATAAACCCGAACCCGAATTCCTAAACCTAAACCTATACTTATAACCTAAACCTATTCTCAAATTCCAAAACCTATAACTACATCCTAAACCTATAACCTATAACCTAAACTCAATTCCCTAAACCTTAACCTAAACTTATAACCTATAACTTAAACTTAATTCCCTAAATCTTAACCTCCAACCTAACCTAAACCTATACTTATAACCTAAACCTATTCTCAAATCTAAACTTATAACCTAAACCTAAACCCAAACGTATAACATTAACCTAAACCTTTAACCTAAACTTATAACCTTAACCTAAGCCTATTCTTAAATCCCAAAACCTAAACCTTTAACCTATAACCTATAACCTAAACCCAAACCTAAACCTATACCCAATAACCTATAACCTAAACCTAAACCTAAACCTTAACTTATTCTCAATTCCCTAAATCAGTAACCTATAATCTATAACATAAAACTTAAACCTAAACCTAAACCTAAACCTAAACCTAAACCTTAACCTATAACCTATAATCTAAACCTATTTTTAAATCCTAAACCTATAACTATAATAACCCAAACCTAAACCTATAACCTTAACCTAAACCTATAATCTAAACCTAAACCTTAACCTATAACCTATAACCTAAACTTAAACCTAAAACCTAAACCTATAACCTAAATCCACTGACACCACCATCATTACCTTAAAATCGATCCCATCCCTCCTAATCTCATGGGATTCGTCTGGCCAAACAGGCCCTTAAATCCCATCTAATCCATCCTAATCCCTTCAAAAATACCTGGGACGTGTTTGGTTTGGGGGATTGAAAGGGATTGGAAGGTTTAATCCCCGGATTAGTCGGGCATGCCAAACAGACTCGATATAACAATCCCAGGGTATAGCAATCCCATAGATCTAACACCAATCCAATGACGCAGCTATTATTACCTTGAAATCCATGCAATTCACACTAATACCATCCAATCCCATCTAATCTGCTCGGCCAAACAGGCCCATAGGGTACATCAAGTAACTAATTTTAGTTTAGAAGATATTCTTATCAAATGAATAAAGAAAGAAATGAAAAAAGAGAAAAAAAAATTTATATGCTTATATATAAATATTTATATAAATATGTGTTAGAGAAAATTACAGGAGGAATAAAGTTTTTCATGTAAAAAAAATAAAAAATAAAAAAATGCACTACGGTCAATGGCTACAGTTAAAATCCGTAGCTATAGGGCCCCCAGTTGGGCGTGGCCTCGTCAGATCGGTATGGCCACGCCGGACACTCCAACACTGGGCGTGGCCCCGCCGGACACTCCAGCAAGTGGCGCAGGTACCACTAGTTCGGCGCACCCACCCCGGTTTAGACCCTTTTGGCTACGGACTGGGTATCTATGACTATGGTTATAATCCGTAGCGATGGGTCTGATCGTAGCAAATGACTTTACAATAAATTTTTTTTTTCGAATCTTTGTTTTTTTTTTTTTTTTTGGTCCCATCAGTTGTATGTTATATCCAAACCGTCCATTTATTTGGCGAGCTCATGACGGAAAATAAGATAGATGTAACTATTAAATGGACCACACTTTAAAAGGCAGTGGGGAATTGAACGTCTGCTGCTCTTTGTGGTGTGGTCCAGTTGATCTTTGGGTATGATTTTTTTTTTTTTTGGATAATGCTTCCAAATGATCTCGAAATATGGATGAACGTTTTGAATATAATAAATACATAACCGTGGGGCCCACGTAACATTGATCTATTTTGAACCGTTCGTACAACTCGGAGTTCGAGGAGCGTCAGCGCTCGTCTTCGAGCACCTGCCGATCCGCTTGAAGCTAAAAGCGAGGGGCATTTTCGACCTTTGGCAAGTCGTCCGTACAGCCGGGTCGTATTCTCGCAGGGGAAAATGAGGTGGGCTTAGTCTCGTAAATACCCATAAATGAGTCGTACAGTCATAAATTCTCAATATTAAACAAGTGCCCTATCGGGCATGACTTTTGGTAGTCTTTTGACTTTCATGCTTTTGTTCTCGTGACTTCTATGAACCAGAATAAATACATGGATGACCTTGCGGTAGGGACTCGAAGTTCCGGGGAATGTGCGGAGGCCCAAGCACCATAGACATGCTGATGTGACCATATGTTAATGTATGGCCCACTTGGAGACGCATCATTAGATGGCCCAGTTGGTAAATGCATCCCAGCCTAAAGATTAGGCTGGTCCACTGATCAAGTAGGACACAGTTTTGTAGAATGACCGTTGATTGCATTTTTCTAACTTTTTTTTAAAAAAATTTATTTAAATTCATTCATTTTTTGTTCCGTCTTTACTGTTAGTTTGTTTGATGAGTGGACAGGCTGGATTTTTGGGTCAAGGAACATCCACCAACGACCTGCCTGATCGACTATTGGCGCATGGGAGGACGTGAGGTCGGGGATAATAGTTCCGAATTCACAAAATTTATTTACTCCTCACAGAAAAACCTGGAATATTTGAAATAATTTTATTGATGATGAAAAATGAGTTTACATCTCTTTAAATAAGACAAAGAACCTTAGGGAAGTGGTTGGTGGATGTTCCTTGACCCAAAAATCGTACTATAACTAAAATTCCTGGAAATCGCGACTTGCTTTAAATAGTAAACTTACTATTTATAAGCGGTCTTGATTTCCATTAACCTCATGATTTTTGGCTAAAAATAGGAAGTATCCTACTTGGCTCAACCATGTTATTCTCCTAATTATTCTAAGTACTTTTTATATTGGGCGCAATTCCTAAAACTCAACCGACGAAGAGTTATGCTCAAAATTAAATTTAACATAAATAGTAAAAATAAAATTAAAATAGGAATTCAACTGTTGTTTTGATGGTATATTTCAGAAATTCGGCGTGCGCAACTGGGTTGAGTCGCTAAAGTAGCTCGTCCTACCCCAAAATTATATATGGTATGTCCAATAACTCATTTTGGTTTGCGAGATACGTCCGTTTTAAGTTCTGACGGTCCAGATCACACCGGCCTTTTCTAATCCATCTCGGCCAAGAAAGTATCTGCAACCTGCTCTACATCACTGATGAATGTTCCAGATATGGTACACATGTGCTAAGTTGGCATGTTCGTGGTGATCGGTGTTTTTCAAGACGGCTCCACATGCTCTCATTTGAGAATTGCTACAAGACCAAAAGATACATGTACATATCTTGCTAAACTTCTTGGAAATGTCTATGAAATTCTTAAATTTCAAAAAGAGACATGCTGCAGTGTACAGCATATGCACTGGTGGCACCATGTGATTGTATGGCAAGTAGGCCAAAGTTTCAGTATATATATAAATCATCAACCGCTAATCATGAGTTACCACCTAAAACAAGGTCTACACATACAGCCAAGGTAAGCTGAGTTATGACTGCTTCCATGGCTAAGAAGCATACAGGTTGTGTTTCAATGCTAAATAAGATCATAGGTTCAACTGCCTATGTGATGTGAGTGTGTGCCAATCTATTTAAAGAAAAAAAAAAGTCAACAAGAGTGGTGGTCCAATACTTAAATCATCACTATCCCATTTAGATTAGGGTTGTCATCATCATATAAAACTTATACCTAGTAATTGGGGCTGGATGCATGAATCCTACTCACTGTTCCACTCTAAATCTTATACTTAAAATGGGGTTGGCTACATGAATCCTATTCCACCGTTCTCTTTTACTATTCACTATATCCTTAGTTGAATCATAACTTACTGGGTCTTTACTTACTACCCTCTTTACCTTACCCTTAGCTATTTTTAAAGCTTTCAACTTGAGCAAACTTACTCGTTGTAAGTGAACTACTTCTGACCAGCGTAAATCTTAGTCTCTGTTGCACATGACTGGAATATCTTAGTCTTGCTTTCCTTCCCCTTCTAACAGAAGGGTGCTACTTTGATGTAGAGTGGGTTGTGGACAGTTTCACGGCCAAGATGGATTAGAAAAGGCCCAATCGGAAGCAGAGGTAATCTGGACCGTCAGAACTTAAAACGGTTGTATCTTGCAAACCGGAATGAGTTATTGGACGTACCATATCTAATTTTGGGGTACGATGAGCTAGTTTAGCCACCCAATGGGTTGCGCACACTAAATTTGTGAAATACCATCAGATCAACGGTTAAATTCTCATTTTATTTTCGTTTTTACTATTTCTAATAAGTTTTAGTTCGAGTATAACTCTTCATCCGTTAAGCCTTAAGAGTTGCACCCAACATGAAAAGTTTTTAGAACAATTAGGAGAACACCAAGTAGGACACTTACTATTTTTGGCCAAAAACCATGCACACTAGTAAGAATCATGACCGTCTATAAATAATAAGTTTTATTATTTATAATAAGTTGTGAATTCCAAGAGTTTTAGTTGTAATTTAATTCTAAAACTTCTTTATCCCTATTTAAAGGGGTGTAAACTCATTTATTCATCTATCAATCAAACTACGAATTTTATATAGAATTTATTTTTTATTTTCTTTACTTTTTTTCTTTTTTTTTCCTTGTGGATCCGAGAAGTCTCTGTGAGGAGCCTAGAGAAACTCTATGGATTCAGAGTAGTTATTCTCGAAGAAGTTGGTGATTACCCTCATCACGTTCACCCCTGCATCATACTTCTAAGATTTTTTTATGGCATTCATTTTTAAATCTATCCTGTGCCATCTTATCATCCATATCAACCTTCTTATTTGGTTATTTGGTGGTGGGTCCACTCATCATCATCGCTCAAGATGGCATAAATGGTAGATGCACGGTTTTTGGGTTTTGCGCTCCGAAAACAAAATTCTTAGCTTTTTTCACAAAAAATATATATGTTTGGCTACATCTTGAGGCTGTTTCATGATTAGCCTTTTCCCACGACCCTAGCACCCTCTCGTCTACACCCTTTTTCTTAGCAACTTTCTTTCACCACATGTGGATGGTATAAATCAAGATAGCACCTTCTCTAATGTGATTAATATGGACCATCCTTTTTCCTAGAACTGATAGGATGACAATATTTATCCAACCAAAGTACTTTTTGAAATAGATGGGCAATCAAAGTTTCTGCATGATGTGATTAGATCACGGATCAAATATTTTTCAATTATGGTTAATAAAGACCTGTCATCTTTGGGCATCATTGCGTGGCCCAAAATTTTGACTGGCCCAGGCATCTTGTAGACCACTTCAAAAATCGGTTTGGATCTCTCACACAAGTTTGCCACTTGTACTATGGATGTACTATGAATACTACTTAAAAATAATAAAAGTGAATGCTTCCAAGATCATACATGTGCTAACCAAACATATTTCAAACTTTTTATACCATCCAAAGCCTAAAACCAGTAGTATGTGAGTTGGGTTCGTCGGCAAAAATTTCATCGTTAAAAACGCTGTTTCTTGTAGTGTGGGTACAGAACATCCTAAGACAGTTTGGTCTATATCTAGTGTGAGCACTAGAGAATAGATCATTAATCTTTCCTAGCTTACAATACGACCACTCTTTTTTTTTTTTTTTTCTTCTTTAGAGAATGCTAGTACGAGTTCGTGCACAGATGTAGCCAATATGGCTTTAAGAAGTGCTCACGGTTGTAACTTCGCACCCTAAATACATCAGACTAGATAAGCCTTCAACTTAGAAACTTTGTGACCAAAATTTGAGGATATAAGACTAGTTTTTCTATCCAAGAAATAGATAAAATCCAAACTTCGAGTAGATAAATAAAAAAGTACAATGATAATAGAATCATATCTATACACGTTTGTTGATAAGTCCCGCGATGATCCATGGCCCAACAATATCTCCCTCATATGTATCACGGTTTGTCGAGCATGTAATCATGTGCACATTGTAAGACTTTTATTAGGTGGGCCACACGTGATTATCGGTTTAGATTTGATCGTTGGATTATTCAAATTGAGCGATTTAGTGGGTTCCACCACAGTTGTGATAATTGTAAATAGGTTTGCGGTGGGACACTTGAAGCGTGGTCCATGTACACAATTATTAAGTTGGATATGAAAATCTACGATGTGGAGACCCTAGAGGAGAGAAGTGTGATAGATAATCTTCTGTAGCCCTCTTTTCTATAAATAGATGTCTTAGACCCCTCATCAATACAAGAGAAAAAACCCTGGTCCCATTGAAGATTCTCATAGGAATGTGAGGTATGGAAGATTAAGATTCATGCCGGCAACATTGAGGTATTGAGAATGTCTTCTTAATTTGGTATGCTTTAAGGTTGTGGTATTGAATCTCTATTAATGATGCATAGACAATTTGTCAATTTCGCAATTCAGATCTAACACACGTGATTTACTGTCTATATAGAAGATTCAAAACTAACTAGCCAGTAAACAAGTTGACAGACTTGCTAGGGCCTTTAATATAACTAAAGACTCTGACGAGCCTTGAATGAAGAAGGGAGACTCTCTTCTTTGACCCCGTCTAAACATACATTTCAAATGTGTGCGAAGAAGTAGAAAAATGGAAATGGGATATTTTTACTTGGAGAGATCATGTGCAGCTAGTTGCACTTTACTTTTACCGTACAACTAGTTGCATTGGACAGGTGAATTGCTCCTTTTCGCCCTTATTACCAAAAATCTGGCTAATTCTACGCTCAAGTGGACCACCCCATAAGGATTTATACCCGAAATTCGAAGTTCATATGTCATGACCGACCTGGATGTTGAAACTCGTGAGTCATAGAGTCTACCATTAATGTTTGTACGCACCGGTAGTTACTTAGCCCAGTTCTTACTTAACAAGTGATCATTTATATCTATATTGGCCTTTCCTGGACAAGAAATCGTCATCACAGGAAGAAGATGAACGGGTGAAAAAGAGATGTTCACATGCAACATTGTATGGGTACTTTTACGTACACTGCTTTCTTTCCCACCAAATGTGTCTACTGTTAATAACATCACCCGTGGCCAAATCCAGGATCTGTCTATTCATCATCGGACGGATACGCCTTCAAAGTCAGTGAATAGCCGATGGTCTCTCTCTCTCTCTCTCTCTCTCTCTCTCTCTCTCTCTCTCTCTCTCTCTCTCTCTCTCTCTCTCTCTCTCTCTCTCTCTCTCTCTCTCTCTCTCTCTCTCTCTCTCTCTCTCTCTCTATATATATATATGGAAATGGTAATATGAGGTCGACCTCATGGGAACTTTCCATGAGATCGAGCTGTGTGGCCATCAGCAAGATGAACCATTTCATTGTGGACCATGGGATTAAAAATCAAGTCAATCCATTACTTAGGTGAGCCACACGACATACAAAAGTTGAGAGGTGTCACTTTCCCATTAAAACATTCATAATCATTTATTGGGCCAACTGAGATGTGGTTCACAAACCAGCCCATCCATCCTGTGTGTCCCACTTGGATGAGGTGCTAGACCAATTTTCAGCCACATCCAAAACTCAGGTGGGTCCCACCAAGTGATTCTATTTGTTTTAGGCATGTCTTCACATAGTTTTAAATGATATGCTCCACCTGAGTTCTGCCTACAGCGAATTTTTGGAATATCCCGTAACCTAAAGAGGACCCATCAAATGCACAGGATTGATGTTCAAAACACATCTAGGTGGGGCCCATTACAGCTCACCTCATGGGAAGTTCCCATCAGGTCGCCCTTATGATACCATGATGGTACCGTTAGGTCGACCTCATGGGAAGTTCCCATGAAGTTGAGCTGTGTGGGCCCTTCCGTTATGTATGTTAAACATCTATCCCATCAGTCAAATGCACCCTTTATGATGGGCCACAGGATTAAAAATCAACTCAATCTATGACTTGTGTGGCCCACACCACATATAATAGTTGAGAAGGGTTACTCTCCATTAAATCGTTCATAATCATTTATTGGGACCACCAAGATGTGGCTCATAAATCTAGACCATCCATTGTGTGTGTTCCACTTGGATGAGGGATCATATCAAGTTTCAGCCACATCCAAAACTAAATTGGCCCCACCAAGTACTTTTATAAGTTTTAGGCATTTATTCACATGGTTTTAGATGGTATGGTCCACCTGAGTTCTGTACACGGCTGATTTTTGGGATATCCCATAAACCTAAAGGTGACCCATCAAATTGAATGAATGATTATTAACACACATCACGGTGGGGGCCACACAGCTTGACCTCATATTATCATTTCCCATATATATATGTGTGTGTGGCCCACCTAATAAGTGGATTTTGCCGCCTTTTGTTCCGGTTGATCTTCAAGGTATGGCCTACTGCTTTCTAGGTCACCTACGTTGCACTGGCAAAAAAGAAAAAGAAAAAAGAGAAGGTATTCCCATACTCCTTTGCTAGTAACACACACGTGCAGATACATGTGCCAAATCCAGCCTTCCATTGTATCTCACCAAATCGATGACATGGCCCAAAAATTAGGCCGGCTCACCTGATTGATGGACCAGTACCCTAATTTTGGGCCGGCAGATTCACCTGATATGGCATTAGCAACCGTGGGAGCTTATGGTTGATTTTAATCACAAAGGACACACTGTTGACTGTACACTTGGTACGCAGATATGTCAATCCATACCATTCAAATCAGGGTCCCTACTCAAAGGCAAGTGGCCCAAAAATTTTAAACTGGTTAGATGATCCTAACCAGAAGATGAACGACCATCAAATGGGTAGTGGGAAGGAACATTAGTCAAGTATCCAAATTCAACTACCAAAGTCAAATTGCTTTAGGATCTTTTCAATCTGATATCTGGGCCAATGGTCCATCCAAAATGGGGCAAGGGATCTGATTGGTCAGGTTCCACTTACATGCATTCCACATTTAAATGGATGTGTGCACAAGCAGTGATCCGTCAATCTCTGCCAGAGTATATATGGTATGGTTCACCTACTTAAATAATTAAGGGTGTCAATGGGCCGGGCTTAGGGCTGCAAAATCAGAATTTTGAGTAGGGCCCGCCTGACTGTCCAGCCGGAAACAGTTCATAATCCGGGCGAAGACCAACCCCAGGCCCGGCCCGTTGACAGCCTACTTCTTTACGATGCTCTGTTGTAATTGGGTGGCATCCAGAGTAAGGAATTATATTCGTTTTGGATTGATTAAGGCCGTTTTAATATGGATTCTCGATGGCATATTCTCTCATCTTATCATATAAAGTTTGAGGAATTATGCAATGCTTGGGCCCAGTGAGTATTTGTAAACAGGTGGGGCCCATGCTTCTGTCATCTAAACCATTGGTATGATGGCCCCCACTGTGGATAGCCCATTCACCAGTATCTCTCCAAACTGTAAAAATACTATCACTTCAATAACTCGCGCCACTAATACACAGTTGAGAAAGTAAAAACAGCTTGCTTCATGCCAACCATAAAAGGCCAAATATTCAATGGCTAGGATCTTTCAATCTGTGGAACTTGTTAATGGCCCTCCAGGATGAGGCCCATCATATTAATCTCTGGATCGATAACTTGTACAACCCTACAAACTCCGGATCAGAGCATTGTGTAATACCTAGTAAGGTTTTGCATATGAAGGAGATATGCCCTCAATTTGGACGGTGGACCTTTTATTTTGTAAAGCAAATCATGCATGTGCAAATTTGCTGTTAAAAGCAGTTGAATACGTCAAACAAACACAAGAAAGAAGAAAAAAGTATCATGATGAAGAAAGTATCCTATGCTAAATTCTAATATCTGAATCAGTTATCAAGCACTAAATCTCCGTTAATGAACCCACATGGATGGGATCCTAACCATTGATTTATAAGGCCTTACCGTGGATGTTCGGTACTTGGAAAAGTTACATATGTCATGTAATTATAGTTACTAATCAGATAATTTTTTATTTTTATTTTTTTAAAAAAAAAACAAAACGTTTGATGTTCGATGGGAAAAAGTTATCCCTGCAATGGTTATTTGGGTACTGTTATCATTTTTATTATTGTTTTTGGGTTGTGATTCAATGAGAGGCTCAATACAATGCCACGTGCTAGGGATATGAGCCACTCATTAAGTAGGCTTGAAATAAAGCTGGGCATTGAGTCGAGTCCGAACGAGTTATGGTTGACCCAACTCGGCCTGGTTTTGAAATAGACCAGACCCAACGTGACTGGTTATCAAGTCCAGCATGCCTGATCCAATTTGAGTTCAAGTTTGGCATGGACTAACCTAGACTGAGTCTTACTCAATCATGAGGATCGAGTCAGGTTGAGTTAGCACTGAGTCAGGTCGAGTCGAGCATTTTCTTGTTTTTTTTTTTCCTACTTGAGTTGAGTTGTTCAAAATAAACATTGTCAAAGATTCAATAGTAATTTGTAAAAAAAATGATCAAAGTAAATAAACATTGTCAAAATTCAAAAATATGTTTAGAATCTTAGATGGGTTCTATATACAAATCAATAAACTATTCATTCATTCAATATCCTCTGTATGATGAATGCCTTCGTGACGTGTAACCCAAGTAACTTTGTCCATAAGAGTAACCCCCTTCTCCACCTTCGTCCCCATAATCATCCGTTGGTTCTCTTTTTACGGCTTAAACTGTGGGAGAACTTTAGTCTGAGTCCAAGCTGGAGGTGTTTAAATGATAATTGTTTATCTCTTTTGAATTGGATGATGGAAATGTCTTTCTATCGTCCTCATTTATAGATTTAACGAGTTTTTTCAATATCTTTTTATGATCCAATTTGTATAGGATTCCCAACCGCATATATAATGCAACAAGACTTCCAAGAAACTTTGATGATTTATCACCTGACTTATGTCTCGTACTCGTGCCTGCTTCGGCATCATGTTGTTTTGGAGGGAGTTAATGTTGTCTGGTCCTAGATGTCAATTCCAAGCTTTGTTTTATGGCTTCTTTATAATCTCGTTCTTCCTGTTCCCTTAATAATTTATCTTCTTCTTCTTCACTAAGTGTGGGGGCTCTTCCTCTGCTTGAACATTCTTCATTTATAATAGGCCTACTTCTATGTCTTCTGTAGTTAGTTGTATTGGCTATAGGGGAAGGGATGGAAGCTTTTGTATTTGAGTCGAAAATGACTTGAAATAAATAATAGACTTCTAGAAGAGCATTATTACATGGGGTAGCTCTCTTCCCTGATAAACCAAATGTAATTTTAACCAATTTATTTTATTTACAAGTTGTTTTCTATATAACTTACATTGTAACTTTATCTTTCCATCCTAGGAGTAGACTTGAGCTCCATAATCCCAAATATTTACCGATGGATAATCTTCTGATAATATATCTATAAGAATGAATTTTAAAAGAAAGAATATTTGGTTAGCCGAGGTAACATGAATAATTAAGAAATGATGTTAAACAAACACAACCAGTCAATCATACGAGATTTAAGAAATATTAAGTCATTTAAAAGTATAAACGAAAAGAGAAAAAATATATTAAAATACATAAGTTGATAGGTGATAAGCATAGAAAATATCCATCTACCCGTCAAATGTTACAATTTAAGTCCACAAATAATAACTGTCAAATTGTCGTAAGTAAATGAAAGGAAAATAGAAGGCACTGTCTCATCCTACTTCATGCAATTGTTGTAGGTATTGTCTCATCTTACTTCTCACTCTTATCTTCCTTAAACTCCTCATCAAAAGAGTTTCCTTTTCCTTAGATCGGACATAGCCAATCTTACGTACAAATGAGTGCTTCAATTGATTCCGGTGTAAGTGAGCTTCGATACTTGTTCACGACGCAACTCCTTGTGCTAAAAGCAGATTTTGACGCCACAGTTGAAATTGGAATCGACAATGTGTCTTATGCCATTAATGAGAGCACATGGTACTGTGATTCATGAGCTTTCGACTTTTATCAGTCTAAAATATTAAATTCTTTGCCTTTGTACTTTACAAGTGGCTCTTTGAGATAGTGGTCAAGTTCTATTTGGATAGTTTGCATTTGAGTCTCAACTTATGCCATGAAAGACATGAAATTGTCAATCGTATTTCCTTGTGCAACAACACTAGAACTAGAAACCACTTGAGGAATCTGACTTACGGTATTGTCTTTTGCGGCTCCAAAAATTTCTATATAGAAATTGTATAATATTTGACTATATCACAAATCGTATCGACCTTAGTGGCACTCTTCTCACCATACAAATTTTTTAAAATGAATATAACCATGAATATTTTATATTAAAAATCAAGAATGATTGCAACAACTATTACTAAGCTGCACTCAGATCAATACTTATCAGATTTTAACTGCATACTCGTAGTCATTATTTGTAGCAAGTCTGGTCCACTACAGTTTCTGTACAAAACATATTTTACTTTCTGAAGTTCTAGCATAAATATATTTATTGTTGGATACTTGCTTCCTTAAAAGATCTTCGTTGTATCGTAGAAAAGTGAAGAAACTTGTGAACTGCTTCAGATCTTATCTAATAACAATAAGAAGACAATCATTTATATGCACTATCACACTCCACATAGTGAGAGAATGCATCTCTGAAAGCTACTGCTGAATCCAATATTTCGTACAATTCATGATATCCAGCTTTATCATTCTTTAAGATGACAAATTCAACCTTTTCATGATCTCATTCTATGTATTTAATCATGAAGGCGACTCCCCGTATATACTTCACACTCTCTCTTATGTTTCTGACCGTTGGCTCAATCGTTTAAAGCCCATCTTGTACAATCAAGTTTAGGATATGGGTACAACAGTACTTAACATGAAATTTTTTCCTGCTAAAATACAAGTCACCGGTTGCCCTAAATTGGTTCCATAAATTCGTTATCATACTATCATTTGTAGAAGCATTATCTAAAGTTATCGATGAGATTTTTTCTCAATACCCCACTCCACAAGGCATTTGTAGATGCAGTATGAAATTATCAAATTAGCGTGAGGAGTCGCAAGATAGGGAAAGTTTATAACTCTTTTACAGAGCCTTTATTCGACATCAATGTAGTAGGTAATTAGTGACATATATCTCTTTCGTTGATTGGATGTTCTCCGTAAATCTGATGATAGGCTAATTCAAAAAACCAATGCCAACTGTCCTTTCAACTTGACCTTCTCGCTTGCATACATCTTCATGCATACTTTTTTTTTTTAATTGTATGGGAAACCTTCTTGTATCCGGGGTTAAGGCCCTTGGCTAAATCTGACTATCAACTCATTTACATGGTCTCTATTATACTTATAGGTGGACAAGGTACCTTGTAACGGATCTTCCAAATATTGGGTAAATGAAAATATTTGTTGGTCTGAGGCATGATTTCTCACTTTTTTATGACACTTCAATAGGTGTTTCTTTAGAGTTGTGGTCGACCCGTCTACTTGTTTAGCATATTGAGCCTTGCAGTACTTGCACTGTATCTTCACCATATCGTTCTTTAGTATTATTTCTTCAAAATCTTTCCACACTACCGATCTTAAAATTTTTTTTTTTTAACTGAACTCTGGGAGGTACTAATCTTAATGGGCACCTCTTCATCTTGTAGACCTAATCCTCCATCAAAGATCATTGGCGAAGTAACTGACAAACCGCTGAAGGTATTGGGAATTTCCTCATTAGTCATTTACAAATTGGAAGATATTAAATCAGACTAGCATTATAATACCTTAAAAGTATATACTAAACCTTAAATTACTCACACATCCAACGCTGGATAGATTGTAATACTTTCATATTTCCATTTAAATGCTAACACCAAAATTTCGGCAGCATTTTCCCTTGTATCTCTAGATAAGTTGATCTTCTATTTAATTCTCATGCCAAATATCTAAGCAACGTGAAGATATTTGACAGAAGAAATAAAAATGAAGAAATATATCCAGAGAGAAATGGGGAGATGGAGCACAGAACATGTGTAAGAATTTAAATATGTTAAATGAAAGCATACTATCTATGTAATCTTGAATTATCTACAATGACATAATTTAAGCAATTTGTATGCCACAAAAAATGCACTATATCTATACTTGACTACATAGAAATTCTCAAATGGGCAACTAATTGTCTAATTCACAAAAATAAATCACATTAGGCTAACTATCTAATGCACAATAATACACTAAGCAATAATCAATGTAATTTATAATTCACAAAAATAAAACACATTAGCCATTTAGGGTTTAGGGTTTAGGATTTAGGATTTAGGATTTAGGTTTAAGGTTTAGGATTTAGGGATTAGGTTTAGGGTTTAGATTTAGGGTTTAGGGATTAGGTTTAGGATTAGAGTTTAGGGTTTGGGTTTTAAGATTTAGTTTTCGGATTTAAGTTTAGGGATTAAGGTTAGGGTTTAGGGTTTAGGGTTTAAATTTATGGTTTAGAAATGACTCAACTCGAGTTAGCTTGGATGCACCATAGCCAGCCCAACTGCACCCGAGCTAGCTTGACTGCACCGAAGCTAGCCCGACTGCACTCGAGCTAACACGGATGCACCACATGGCCCACACGTAGCTCGACCGCACCCAACTTGAGCCAGCCCGGACACACAGCCAACTCGGATGCACTTGATTGCAACCCTACCCGACCCCAATTTCACAAACACCCCCAAATTAGAAATTAATAAATGAAAAACTATAAAAATGAGCAAACTACCTTAATTAGAGGCAGAGTTGGGTGACTGGGTGGGTGTGGTCCGTCCGGACTAGCTGTTGCCTGAGTCGAGATGAGTAGTTGCTGGGTTTAGGATATGAGGGAGGGAGAGAGAGAGAGAGAGAGAGAGAGAGAGAGAGAGAGAGAGAGAGAGAGAGAGAGAGTGGCCTGGTGGTGGTGGTCGGGCTTGGGAGAGGAGGGAGGGAGAGAAATTGGGTCGGGTGCAAGCATGCAGTGGGTAGGGTAGGCTAGATAATTAGGTATTTAATATATATATATATATATACATACATACACACACACACACACAATCTAAACTTGAGTCAAGTTGGGTTTCAGATTGAGTTAAGTCTGAATGAGTTGGATTTCGGGTTGAGTCGAGTCAAGCTACTGGGTGAATCAGACTCTACTTGGTTTAGATCGACTCACTCGCTCGGTTCGGGTCAAGTTGAGTCTGAACGAGTTTGCCGAGTCGAGTCGTCTTTTGTCTAGCTCTACTTGAACATGCCATCAACTAAAAATAATGGAAACCAGATCCTCTACTTGTCACAAACAGAGATTTTCCGTTTTCCTGCACAAGCAGAGATTTCTTGTTTTCCTGCATCATGATTGGTCCACATCATCAGTGAAGTTGTCAGCACTGCTGCATTAAATGCAGTTTGCGAAGATGTGACCTAATCACATTGCAACAAACAAAAAAGTCCTCTTTATGGCAAGCAGATGATCCATACTCAAAATAATGTTGGTCTATTAATTAGGCATGTCAAAGTTGTAGAAAACGAACAGTTAAAAGAAAAGGTCAAACAGACCAAATTCAAAGTACATACCTGGCTCACTTGATGACTTTACTTCCCTGTCTTTTAGTATATGGGATGTTCAATGTCTTCTTCCTCATGACTGGCCCAGATCTTTAACATGTTTGATGTCTATGTAGATCTCTAACATGTGTTCTACCAACTTACATGAGGTGCCCCTCATTAAACAACGACTCTTACTATTTTATAAGAACATGCCCATCCATGATAGGCTCAAAAGTTGAATGGTCGTACATATGTGCCACATATTACCAGATTGAATGCTTGATCATTTAGATATGATTATTGAGTAGTGTGTTCTTTATTATAAGTTGTTATATCTTTTGTAACTTTCCGATATAGTGGATTGTTTGTTGCTTTGTGTCGTGGTTTTTTCCATTAAGGGTTTTCCACGTAAAATTTATGTGTTATCTGTGATTGCTTGAATTTTCACATTGTTTGATTTCATTTGAGGTTGTTTCTGCGCTTGACAAGTCGTGTTAGGGCTTGTTGTGTCCCCAATAAATGGTATCAAAGTGAACATTGGGTTTTTAGATTGGATCTGAAACAAGACATCGAGGTGATCAAATATGACGTTCAAGATAGAAAAGTTCACGGGTAAAAATAATTTTGAATTATAAAGGTTGAAGATGAAAATCAATTCAGCAAGGGCTGCAACACGCACCCCTTGAAAAAGCAAAACGTCTTAATTTAATAAAAGAAGATGATTAGGAAGAACTTGATCAAAGTGCAAGCATAACCCAATTATGCTTAGCCGATAAAGTCTTGTACAATGTCATTAATGAGACGACCATTGCAGGATTGTGGGTAAAGATGGAGAGCATCTATATGAAATCGCTCTCCAATCGCCTATGAAGAGACAATTTTATAATATGAAGATAGTGGAAGGGTCAGATCTCACTGAGCACATCAATGTCTTCAACAAACTGCTTTGCAAACTAACAAGTTTAAAGGTGAAGATCAAAGAAGAAGACAATGTCCTAATTTTGTTGACATCTCTTTTAGATTCCTACAAGTATCTGGTGGATACTATGTGCTATGGTAGGGATACATTGGACCTTGATACAGTTATTTCATCCCTTTAGTCGTAGTAGTTGTAAAGGAATAATGGAGGGGAGTGTACTTCTACAAGTGCACTGGTTGTGAGGGGAAGATCGTTTGAGCGAGAGAATGTGAAGTCATGATCGAGGTCTAAGTCGAAGAGCAAAGGAAAGTTGAAATGTTGAAATTGTGGCAAGATGTGATATATGAAGAGGGGACTGTACAAATCCTAAAAACCAGAAGGATGAGAAATTAGATGATTCTTCGAAGGAGGCCAATTTAACGGAATCTAGTGAAGGGATGTGTGGTTGTGGCATATTGTCTATATTCGAGCTTGGACGCTTGTATAACGAGTGAATTTTAGAAACAGAGGCATCATACCACATATGTCCTCATTAGAGTTGGTTCACCACATATAACGAGTATGATGTTGACCTGATTCTTATGAGTAACGATCATGCATGCAAAACGAAGGAATTGGTTTGGTTCACATCAGAATGTTTGATATGGTAGAGCATACTTTGACCGATGTGAGGCATATTCTGGATTTAAAAAAGAATTTGATATCTTTGGGAGCTCTTAAGGCACTCGGATGCAAATTCGCCGACTACAAAGGTGTCTTGAAAGTTTCTAAAGAAGCATTCATTATTATGAATGCACATAGGAGCGGAAGTCTTTATAGTTTAATCGGGAATATTATATTACGTGGAGCTGCAACGGTGGATTCCACATAATCACGTGTGTGGCATGTGCACCTAACCCACATGAGCGAGCGCGGTTTGAAGGTACTTCTTGATCATGGATTGATTTTTAGTTTTAAAATTTTGATTTAGATATATGTGAGCACTGTATATACGGAAAACAATCAAGGTTGAATTTTAAAACCAGGAAACATGTTAGTAAATGATAGCTTGATTATGTGCATTTGAATGTGTGGGGGCCATCACCCCTTATTTTTAGAGTGTCGTCATTCTTTCTCACATTTATTGATGACTTATCTAAAAAGGTGTGAGTTTATTTCATGAAACATAAATTTGATGTTTTCACCACTTTCAAGGTATGAAATGTAATGATTGAAAAATAGATAAGGCGAAAGTTGAAATTTTTGAGGACAGATAACAGCGAAGAATTTACTTTTAGTGAGTTTAATCAGTATTGCAAAGATGAGGGGATCGTGATACATAATATAGTGAGGCATACACCACATTAGAATGGTGTGTTTGAATATATGAATCAGACTCTTTTGGAAAGAGCTCGAAGTATGTTGAGTGATGCTGGAATGGGAGAGGAGTTATGGGCTGAGGCCATAAACACAACTTGCTATTTAGTGAATCAATCTCCGTCTACACCGATTGATTGTAAAATCCTAGAAGAAGTATGGATCGTGGTTAGGAAGTTGACTACTCGGGGCTGCGCATATTTGGTTGTGATGCTTATTCTCATGTACCGACAGTTGAGAGAGATAAAGTAGACCAATAGCTAAAAAGTGTACTTTTGTTGGCTATGGTGATGGGGTGAAAGGATACAGATTATATGACTGGATTTCAAGCAAAATCATATTTAGCCGGGACGTTAAATTCAATGAAAGTTCCTCGTTTGGAAGGATAAGCACATGGAAATGAAAAAAATTATTGTTTGATGTTGAAATAGATAAAGTTGAAACACTTGAAAAAGTTGAGCCGCAGACAGGGGTACCGGAAGAGGTGGTGCCACCACATATAAGAATAAATCTATCAAGAGATCATAGGGTACCGTTGAGATATAAGGATGACTCAAATGTAGCTTTCGTTGTCATTACGAATGAGAATGATCCATCTACCTTTTAGGAAGCATTAGAAGACACAGATGCTGAGAAGTAGATGACAACGATATATGATGAGATGTACTCTCTATACAAGAACAAAACATAGGAGCTGGTGGAGCTACCTGTTAAGCAAAAAACGATTGGGTGCAAGTGGATTTTTTGGAAGAAACTAAATAGGTATAAGGGGAGATTGGTTGCGAAGGGCTATGTTTAAAAAGAAGGTGTTGACTTTAGTGAGATATTCGTGTCTGTGGTAAAGTAAGTATCTATCAGATTTATATTGGCGTTGGTTGCCCAATACAATGCGAAGTTAAAACAATTATATGTGAAGATTGTTTCTACATGGGGAACTAGAAGATTACATCTACATGAAGCAATATAAGGGGTTCGAGGTAAAATGAGAAAAGAATAAGGTTTGCGATTAATGAGGTTATTGTATGATTTGAAACAGTCACCTAGGCCGTAGTACAAGAAGTTTAATTCTTTCATGTTGAGTCAGTGGTTTATCAGAAGTGAGTTCAATCATTGTGTCTACTTCAAATCACTGAGTGATGGAGAATTCATTATTTTGATATTGTATTTGATGATATGCTTATCGCTAGCCATAACATGTCTAAAATCAACATATTGAACGCTTGGTTATCCATCATATTGGAGATGAAAGATTTGGGGCTGTGAAAAGGATTCTCGGCATCAACTTACACAGAGATAGGGAAAGGAACATGCTATGGTTGTCTCGGAAAGAGTATCTTGAGAAGGTCTTGGTCAAGTTCGATCTTGATAAGGCTAAACCGGTTAGCACACCCCATGCTACTCGCTTTCAAATATCTTTGAAACAATGTCCCGCGTTAGATGAAGAAAAGCAGTATATGTCTTATGTCTCCTACTCGAGCGTGGTTTGTAGTCTTATATACGCCATGGTTTGTACTAGACCAGATATTTCACAGGTGATGGGTGTTGTAAGAAAATACATGTTAAACCCCAGCAAACAATATTGGGAGGCGGTGAAATGGTTACTTTGTTACATATAAGGTACAAAAGATTACATCTCGACACTTGAAAAATCTGATGAGAGACTTGTAAGCCATGTAAATGTGGATTATGATGGTAATGTAGACAATAGAAGGTCGATTTCTAGTTACTCGTTTGTTTTAGCAGGTGGAGTGATCAGTTGAATGTCAAAGTTTCAGTCTGTGGTAGCTCTTTCTGCAACCGAAACGGAATATATGGCAATGATGGAGGCATTCAAGGAAGCTATTTTGTTGAAATGAATGATGAATGAGTTGGGCTTCAACAGGAAGTCGTGCCTATGCATTGTGACAGTGAAACACGATAAATTTGGCAAACAACTTGGTGTACTATTCCTGGACTAAACATATTAATGTGCTTCATCATTTTATCTGATATATGCTAGAGGAAGGTGGTATTACTCTTGAGAAGATTCATACCAATGAGAATTCGATGGACATACATACGAATGTGGTTCCTGTAAAGAAGTTCAGGTTTTGCTTGACTTTTTTGGGCTTGGTAAAGAAGGAATGAAGACAGAGCGTGCACTAGAAGCGATGATCATGGTACTATTATGAAGAAAATTAGAGATGGTGATATCATCCTGGAATAATGGAGTTGGAAGATTAAAGCTATGGTGGAGATTTTTGATCAAGTGCCTTTAATCTGTTGCTGAAACAAGATTTTTGATTCGATTGACAACCTGGTCGATCCGATCGAGAAAATCCTGAAAATTCAAGTTTACTCTGTGGACAGTTTTGGACGTACGTTGTTAATTCGATCAATGGTGTGCCGATTAGAGTTGATTCGATTGACAACTTGCACAACTTTTGCGTAAATGCATGATTTGTTCCTAATTGTGTATGAGAGCAAAGGGTTTTGAGAGAGAGAAAGCTAGGGTTTTCGATCTGTAAGTTGTACCATCTCTTGTAACCTTTTGATATAGTGGATTGTTTATACCATCTCTTGTAACCTTTGATATAGTGGATTGTTTATCGCCAGGTGCTGTATTTTTTTTTTCACGTAAAATTCTTGTGATCTTGTGATTGCTTGAATTTTCATTCTTTATTACATTGTTTGATTTCGTCTGAGGTTGCTTCCACGCCTGATAAGTTAGTGTTAGGGCTTTTGTGTCCCTAACAGTTACCATTGTGGCCCCCTTTTTTTCCCAATTGTATCTAATTGTGAGAGAAGCTAATGTTTTCAAGGCAATGATATTGCAATTACTTTGCATGTACAAAGTGCTTTATTCCAATATAATCATTCTCAATAATGACTTTGAAGCATCCATGCCTTTTTTTTTTTTTTTTTTTTTTTCTGGTAACATTTTACTTTCATAAATCCAACATGTAACAAAGAAGTGCATGCACCATGATTCACATGAAGTTGCCACTCGAACAGATAGTTGCATTTATCTCCTATTGTTGATTAAAAGGGTTCCTGTATACCACCGTTATACTTCAGATCAGTCGATATTAACATGCATTCACAGCTGCTTTTATGAAACCCTAATTCCACGATAAGAACAATGATTATATATGACAATAAAAAAAAAAAGCTATGTTTTTCATCGAAATAGTTATCCAATGTTCAGACAGCGTCTTTCATTGAAATAGTTATCCAATGTTCCGACAGCGTCTTTCATGAACTGATCGGCCGCAGAAATCCACATCATCCAACTTCATACATTGAACGTTACGTTGAGCATTCAAGTGTTAAACATTCATCCTGCTATAAGCTGCTCAAACAACGCATCGTATTCAGTTCAGGAAGATTACAAGTAGGTAAGAGTGAGGCTAATTCCAGCAACTATCTCCGCATGAAGATACTAATGAAGACGCTCTATTCGCCAGGCCACCAGGGGTTTTGCATACAATGCTTTTGATTATTATTATTATTATTTGGGCAAATCATACATTGCTTTTGATATCCGCAAACGAATATTTAGTTTCTTCCCCAAATGACATCGTTGACTTCCTTTAACACAAACAATTCCCCGATATTAGTATATTCTTTGGAGACTAGATTCCTATTCCTTCCCACACAGTTCCCCTACTGTTGAACACCTCTCATTTCCTAAGCAAATGCTCTGAACCTCATGACTAGGAAGTCATATTGGATGCAAGGGAAGCTTATGACTTACTCTCTGCCACACTACCTTTATCATAGCCAAGTGGGCCGTCAGCCACACGTGGTTGAAAGGTCAACAAGACAAGTCTAGGTTGGGGGCTGGTGGATGTACCATTTCTGTCATTCTTTCCACATTTTTGTCAACCCGGCAGGCTGACCTTCACCAGGAACATGAACCGATGTCCCACAAACACGTGAGATCCAGAATGTTGATCAGGGAAGTCCTCCCATATCTCTTTTCTAATCAGACCAGTCCTACTGGTGGGCCACAAATCTACACTGAATATGGACTATTGGCCATTTTTTTCCCCTGTAGACAGTGAATCTCAACAGAGGTATGGGTTTAAGCCCATATTACCTATCAATTTTTTAAAAAACCAACAGTTTAGAAGGAAAAAGAAGCAACCAAAGTAGTCAAGAATCGTCAAGCCTAAGCGATTTAAAACATTTCAAGTTATTGCTTTGGCTTCAAATCTAGGACCATGCCACAATCTTTACCTCGCAGAAACATTCAAACAAACAATTCGTGAGTCAGAGGCCTAAATTTGTTGGATCTGTTCAGCTATGGAGACCTGATCAATGAAGATATTGATGGTGATAAACTTAGAGTTGAAGATGGTATGGAGTCCTCTAACATAGGTGAGAAGGATGACAATGACTTGGATTCCCTCCATGACTACCACAATGGCAGAAAATAAAAGAAACATACGTTGAATATCTCAAACGCAAATATCTTCAAAGAAGTCAATGCGTTGCCCTTAGCATAGTTCTAAAACTTGGTGACTTAACCCGAAACTTAGCCGAGTCAACTCGACTTGGTGAGATTTCAAGCCAAGTCAGAGACAAATTCAATCTTGAGCTGACTCAGCCAAGTTCTAGAGAGAATTCTAGACAACTCGCAAACTCAATCAACTCGATGTGACTCACAATGACTCAGCCCAGCAACTCACCAATTTCAAGCCAAGTCAGAGACAAATTCAATCTTGAGCTGACCCAGCCAAGTTCTAGAGAGACAATTCTAGACAACTCGCAAACTCAATCAACTCGATCTGACTCACAATGACCCAGCCCAGCAACTCACCGATTTCGAGCCAAATCAGAGACAAATTCAATCTTGAGCTGACTCAGCCAAGTTCTAGAGAGACAATTCTAGACAACTTGCAAACTCAATCAACTCAATGTGACTCACAATGACTCAGCCCAGCAACTCACCCAGTCAAACATTTTTTAACAAAATATTGAGGTGGGAGAGGAGGGATTCAAACACTAAACCTCTCCTATCAGAACCAATGAACTAAACCAGTGCACCAAACATGAATCGGTTGTTGCCTCTTGCTATTTTATACCTTTTATCAAAATATTAAATTTATAAACATTCTTAATATTTTTATTTTATTATTAAATATCAAGTCGAGACATAAAGACTCGATCCAGTCTTTGAGTCGACCCAGGTCAAGTGAGTTTTCGGGTTATTGAACTATGGCCCTTTGTAATGGAATCTTGTCTAGATGATCTTGGCCAACAAGTTTTGTTCATGGCTTTCCTAATGTTTTTCTATTAGATGCATGTCGCCTGCTACATGATTTCTACCTTTCTTGAATGATTTTAAACAAAATATTAACTTGCCTAGAGGTGTATTGTTGAGATTTTTTTATTTTTTATTTTATTTTTAAGGTGGAAAGGTTCCCAAACTTCTAATGAAAACAGCTGTCGACAGGTGGAACTTCAATTCATCATCATCATCATCATATCAGCCTTATCCCAACTAATTGTGGTCAGCTACATGAATCCTGTTCTGCCATTCCACCCTATCAATGATCATATCCTCAATTAAACTGCAAGTCAGTATGTCCCTTAGTACCTCCACCTGTTTTATTTGAACTAGGGTTTGGATCCAGAATCAAGTCTAGAGTTGAGTCCAAAATGAGGTTCACATATGGATTTAGATTTGGATCCATACTTCAATGTGAGATTCATAAATAGTAAGTAAAATTAAATAAACAATGAAAAAAAAAAAAAAAAAAAACAGATATTCAGTACCTGATCCAATCCGGTTTCTAATTGGATGTAAATCATTGGACCCTAACCCGGCCTGGTTATTAATTGGGCCCAATTCTAGACGAATCTGATTACATGGGTTAGATGCTTCCAGTATCTGCAGATCTGAGTCTCATTGACAACCCTAGCTCAGAAGTGAAATTTTCATCAACCAGAATACACCAACTACAAAATGCACATTGAACATGGGCCTTCTTCAGAAATTCAGATTGTGTAAATGAAGGGCAGGAAAGGTTAGAACAGCTGCCTCCTTCCCCAAAAGAAGAGGGAGTAGTGCTAAAATCCCTACAAGGCTAGAGATGATAGAGACAACTCAGTGCAGGTCCTTTTCTGCGTCATTTGTTGATTTACTACATCAACTGATCCTACAATTTTCAGTAGAAAAGAATCAAAAGCATTGCCTTCATTGCATTGCGGATGTTGAAGAATACCTGACTTCATCTTTTATTCCATAGTAGACATCTCACCTTCATTCCAAATGTACAATGTTACTGACACAATTTTAAGGATTCTAATCCTTTGAATGGAAGAATGACCAAAGAGAGAAAAGAAGCATATTATTTTGGAGGGGCCGCAAATGTGGACAAGTACACTAGCGTTTTCAAGGTGCTATATGAACAAAATTCTCAGTTCATCGTTTTTATTGCTATCATGATAATTGAAATCACAACTACGATTTTAATTAATATGAATACTAGGTTCTCCCCGATATGCAGTATTGTAGCCCTCTACTTTCTTTGAGAGAACTGAGATTGAGAAAGGCATCAATCTAAAGAGCTATCCGGTTAAGGACAAAGAAAGTTCACTTTAAGAACAAATGATTATACATCCAAGCAAATCAAAATCAAGATGTAAGCATGCATTGGTTTATTACAGCAAGTGAATGTTTCCACTATTAACTCTTGTAGCAGCATAGACAATGTTGTTGTTTAAATAGCAGTGGAAGAAGAGTTTGGTTGACTGAATGAAATTAAGTTCCATTTATGGCACCCACATCATCTGGATTTCCTGTGAAAGATAAAGGAGGTCTCCATCCATCCATTCCTTTGCCTCCTTTCCATATGTTGGCCATACTGGATCAACCAGGCATGATTCCTTCTCATACATGAATTGTAGGTTTGTCATGATATGGAGAAGCCCACCAACTCACATTAACTGTTCATAGCATCAAGAAATTATATGGTCTCTGAACTTGATAAGCAGCATAACTTGCCCTCTGTAGTGAAGGAGAAAGGTTCAAGTGCTGTACCTAGCAGTCCTAGGACAGTAGAGAGTATGGAAGAACTTTATACGGATTCATAATCCCATTGGGGTCCAACAACTTCTTGATGGAAACCATCAGTTGCACCTGATCAACATACAATAGAAGAAGCTCAATAATTTATACAAAACAGATTAATATTCTCGTAACGGAGAAGAAACACAAACATATTGTATTGTAACTTACCTTAACCTTTTAATCTGACAAAAGAAGGCTTTTAGAACATCAAGGAACAAATGAACTTCCTAAATTGCTCTACTAAATGTATTGCCTTTACAATACCTTACAATCTTCATTCTTAGAGGTGATGGGTAGACCCAACTCCCAAGTTTCAACTGTCGCTAGAATACCAGGGTTTTCAAGATAATAGGCACAATCAAATGAATTTCACATCATGGGCATAATCAAAATTTACTTGAAGTTTTATACTGATCTTCTCAATAACCGGTTAGCTCACCGTTTCAGTGTTATGAGCTTTTGGATATGAATATTTTAAAATGTTAGGCAACCCCCATCAGCATTATATTTTCACAATAAATAGTTACCAACATTCCCTTGTTTACTTGATGAAATATTACTGCAGGACGGAATTTAATAGTACTTTGATTATGATAAACAAGAAGACGAGAAGAAGAACTAGAAAAGAAAGTATATTTCCCTCCTCTTAATGATGTATTAAGAGGGTAGCTGATTTACAATAGAAAACTTCAATGGTAACGGGATATAGAGAAGTTAACTAGGTCTAACTCTAATCCTGATTACATATGTACAAAAATTTGTGTACACCGTAAGTATATTTTGATATGTGCACACCAACACTCCCCCTCAACTTGGTGCATGGATATCATCCATGCCAAGCTTAATACTAATGGTCTTTAGGCACACTATTGATGTGGCTTTGGTGAAGACATCTGCTAACTGTTGTTCTAAATGAACAAAGGATGTATGAAGAAGCTTGATAATTAATTTCTCCCGAATAAAATGACAGTCGACTTCAATGTGCTTTGTGCGTGTATAGAAAATCAGGTTAGACGCAGCATGTATGGTCGCCTGAGTATCGCAATGTAGTGGAATTGAAGAAATCGTTATGAATCCCATATCCTAAAGGATAGCTTTCACTCATAATAATTCACATGCTGAATGAGCCATTGCTTGATATTTAGATTCGGTAGAGGAGCTGGCAACAATATATTTTTTTCTTACTTTTCCAAGTAACTAGATTTCCTCCTACAAACATGCAATACCTTGTAGCAGAGTGTTGATTAGAGGAGCTAGCCCAATCAGCATCACAAAACCCAGTTATATTCAAATAACCATGATTTGAATAGAGAAGGCCATGACCATGAGTAGCTTTCAGATAACAAAGAATTCGATAGACTGCTTCGAGATGATGGCAACAAGGTTGTTGCATAAACTAGCTTACAATTTCAATTGCATAAGAGATGTCAGGATGGGTTGGGTCCTTATTCATACCTCGATGGTAGACTCACAAGAGTTTCAACACGAGGTCATGGGTTCGAGTATCCATTGTGGAGAAAATCCGCTGTCATATGAGTGCGTGTGGAAAAAAAAAAGGATGAGTAAAGTTGAGATAAATTAGTTGATCCACTACTCGACAATATATGCTGGGGTTGTCAATTTCATTTGATTGCCTCTCATGTAACTTATGATTTACTTCAATAGGTGTATCAATACACGAGCACCAAATAAGCCAACTTCAGAGAGCAGATCCAACACATACTTATGTTGGGATAAAAAGATTCCTTGTTTTGAGCAAGCCATTTCAATTCTATGAAGGTACTACAACAACCCTAAATCCTTTATTTTAAATGACAAGGCTAAGAATTTCTTTACATTATCTATCTCAGATGTACTTGTGCCAGTTAGAATTATGTCATCAACATATATGACAAGAATTGTTGTATTACCATTCATCTATTTTACAAATACAGAATAGTCAAAGGCATTTCTTTTAAATCTAATGTTGGAAATCGCATTGCCAAGTTTTTCAAACTAGGCCCGAGGCAACTGTTTGAGGCCATACAAAAGACGACATACTTTGCTAGTCTCTTTCTTAGGCCGAAAACCAAGAGGAAGGGTCATATATTTTTTTCATGAAGATCATCACGTAGAAACATGCTTTTGACATCCAACTGGAGAGGCCAATTCTGGTTCGCAACAATAGACAAGAGGATGCGGATACTGTTTAATTTTTCCATCTATGAAAAAGTTTCATCGTAATCTTCTCCATACTTTTGAGTGAAGCCCTTGGCAACCAATAGTGCTTTATATCTATCAATCAATCCATCAGCCTTGTATTTGATAGTGAATATCCATTTGCACCAAAAAATAGGCTTGCTTGATGTAAGAGTGTTTATCCCTAAAGTATTCTATTTTTCACGGGCAGACATCTCTTCTACCGTTGTTGCTTTCCATTTAGGATCACTCGGGGCATCTACAATCATGGTTGGGATAGATATAGAAGATATAAATGAAAGTTATGATTGATAATGATGAAAGAGATATATTTATATGAGACATAGTTACCAATTTGATGATGTGTATAAGATTGAGTTCCTTTGTGAAGGCAATTTGGAGATCCACCTATTTTGGTTCCAATCTTCAAGAACAGTGTGAAGTCTCTTCCTCCGAGAGTAGACCCTTAGTTCTTTGGTTGAAATGGAGCTTGACACTTCTTTAATATGGGACTCATCTATGACAGGAAGGGGAAAAGGTGCAAAAGTATGCGTATTGTCTTGTGAATTGAAAGTAGGTACATTTTCAACAAATGTGACATCTTTAAAAACATATCTCTTTCGATTTATAGGACAATTACATTTGTACCCTTTTTTAGAGTTTAAGTACCCTAAGAATACACATTTTTATTAATTGTAGTCCTAGCTTGGTACAAGATGGTCTAAGAATGTGGATAAAGCAGTTGCACCCAAAGACTTTTAGAGTAAGGTTAAATAGAAAAGCATGAGGTTGCAAGGTTTGTAATATGTAGTTGCCTTTGAGAACATCGTCGAGGCCGAATTGATTATATAAGTTGCAAAAAAAAAGGCTTCATCCCAATATATCTTTGCCCATGTTTCCTCATCCTGTTCCCCGCCCCTTGCATTTCTTGAGTCTATAATCAAGGTTGACCGTTTTGGAAGAATAGAGTGTGAGACATTTTGTGGTCTAGCCTCTGTGCGTATTTAGTTATATATGAATTTGAGGGTAGAAAGAGATTCTCTATCGAGAATCTGCATACGTTGAGGCTCGAGGCCTAAACGAAGACCACCAAGAAACTTAAAGGTTCAAAGTTGACATATTTGATTTTTCAGATCTTTCAATTCTAGAATAGTTGTTTGAAAGTTATCCAATTCTTCCCATTTTTTGTTCAAGCAAAATATTCTTCAACGGTTCCATCTACCCAATTCGAGATTGTTTATCTCTGTGTGAAGTTGATAAGGTGAGCCAAGTCTTCTTGGTGAGAGTATATTTTGTCGACTTTATCCCATATATCTTTCACGGTTTTCAAGAGATAGAGCCCACGACTAATTTTTGGTTACACGGAATTTAGCAACAAAGAGATTACAAGCCAGTTTTCACTTTTCCATTCATCATACATCGGATAATCATACCCAATTACCTTGGTTCCTGTAATGCATCTTAATCTCTTCTGCGCTCTAATATACAATTGAGTTGCTTGGGAACACTTTAAATAATTTGTGCCATCTAGTTTGATTGTAGTAACTGTAAGACTAGGACTATCCATTTATCCCAATGAAACCTGGGAGTGCTTATTATCTCCCATTTATAGGAATTTTTTGTTTTAATTTTTTTTAGAGATGATAAGAACCATCTGAGGTTCCTGGAGGCTGATCACGTGTCTGTTGGAGGACCAAAAGTCGGATTTGCTACCAACGGCTCGTCTAGAGGGGATCTGATGGCAGATGATGGTCCAAGAGATCCACAAGCTAGATTTGGGGTTGGTAAGAGGCACTTACACCAAATGGAGGTGGCACACAACAAATTTGCAGCAATAGGAGGCCCGTACATGACTTTCGGCAAATGTAGAGGCAGTGGTGCTAGATTCTGGCGACGTCATAGGGTTTTTGGTCTAGATTTGGTGACTCCGGCAGCAATAGGAGGCCTATAGAGGACTTCTGGCGACAATAGAGGCATTGGAGAGTAATAACAGTGAAAATGGAGGAGGTGGGGATTGATTTTGGCAGCAATAAGAGGTCCACGGAGGACTTCAAATGGCGTTAGAAGCTTTCTAATCTAGTTTAGATTCAATTGCTCTGGAAGCAATAGAAGGTCCTAAAAGGTTTTCCAGCAATGTTAGAGAAGGCCTGACTCGGATCTGGAGCCAGAAATAGAGCTGGAATTGAAATCCGACGGTCCTGGAGAGGCTTTGACTAAGATTCAAACCGAAAAACCTACCAGAACAGGATTCCGGTACAGATAGCTGCTTGAGAATGCTTCTCTCGTGAGAAAGGCCGGTGGAGAAGACTCTTCCGGATGAATCAATGATGCATTAGGATTGCATTTATAGGATGTTAATAGAGAAAACCTATCTCTCTTTCACCATCTTACAAGATCAAGCAGAAATCTAATGGTAGACCTTCAAAATTGAGAAAAGATGAAAGAGGAATAGAGAAGAAAAAGGAGAAGAATCAGGATCCGCAAAGCTCTGATACCATGATAAATAAGAACAGAAGAAGAACGTGAGAAGAGAGTACATTACTGAATATTATTTCCCTCTCCTTAATGATGTATTAATAGGGAAGATTATATAGTAGTTGATTTACAATAGAAGACTTCAATGAAAATGGGATTTAGAGAAACTAATCCTAATTTCAGTCTAACTCTAATCCTAATCACATATGGTGCTCCACATGTGTCAAATATGTGTATGCCGCAGGTGTATTTTGACCTGTGTACACCAACATATTCAAACTTCCATAATCTTAAAGAGCACACTGATATAAGGAACCTAATGGCATTCATTTGAAGAAAGGCACATCCAGCATTTGGAATGATCTGAAGGTTATTTTCACTTCATAACGGAAAGGACGATCATAACCTTCAATAACAAGACAACTATGCAAATAATGCCAGTGATATTATGTAGAAGGAACCAAGACAGTAACCACTTACAGTTTCTGGAGATTTGCTGTAATGTATTTCATTTGCTTTCATCAGTCCTAAGCCATGCTCTGCACTGATACTTCCTCGACGCTTAGATGTCCACTCATAGACAAAGGGCTCGATTTGTGCCAATACCTGGTATATTCACAGTGAAAATACCCACGAGCTAAGGGAAAATGTTCCCAATGAATGGTAAGTTATTGATTAAATGAGGACTGAGGAAATTACAGCATCATCATATTCAGGTGTTGAGATATTCAGATGCAAGTTACCATCTCCAAGATGACCATATCCCAGTACTTTTGCCGACTGACCTGTAAAAGAAATTCTAAATTTTTACCGAAGAAGATGACTAAGAACCAATTCCATTTACGCTTTCTGATAGCCATTTGATGCTAATACAAATCCAAAAGAAAGCTAACTGCAACTAGTCATAAACGAGCTATTCACTAAATATTGAACAGAAGTACTGATAACTTGACAATGTAAAATTAAAAAAAAAAAAGAGTGGAGGAACTAAAGATAAACTACCAAGTCGCAGTCGCATTTCTTCAACAATATTGTAGATCTGTTCAACAGGCAATGACAAATCATACTTGTAGACAGCCCCTGCTTTAACCAGTGCTTCTGTTATACCCTGCCGCCATAAGAAAGGTTTTTTCAAGGAAAACTTCTTGAGCAAAGCTGAAATAGTGTAATGAGCTATAGTTGCTTCATGCTCTAAAATACAATGATGCATGCAATATACTAATTACAAGGTTTTTAACTAGTAAAACCTACAAGTTCATAAAGTTTCAATACAAGGTTATAATCAATATCAGAAGTCCTTCCAGTCAATCCTCCCGTAGGAGCTAGAAAATCAAACCAAAAAGGTGAGTGCTTGCAAAAATGTACCTTAAATACTAGCAACTGAGTAAAAGTTTTCACTTGGGGGAGAAACAACAGTATGATAGGTCCCAAACAGAGAAAAATCAAGTTCAAATCCTCACTTGGCAAATATATCACCACACTGTTCATAAGCTAATTTATCATTGCCTAACTAACAAGTACTTAAGAGAGGATGATCTTTAAAACCTCAGAAGAGAAGTCAAATTTATATGAGACTTGCACATCATCATCATCTAAATCTTATCCCAACCAGTGTTCGAAGTATCGGTATCGCTACGAGTTTCGCTGACTAGGGATACGGAAACACTATCGATATCGCTGATAACTGGAAATGCGAAGAAACATTGGAAAAATGGTGGAATTTTCAGCGAAACTTTAGGAGATGTTAAAATGTACATATTTGCATATTTAGAAATAAAAAAGTTGCGAAAAGAATGCATACATAACAAGTTTTCATTTAATGGGGCCTTAAAAGCATGTGCCGTTGTAAGAAATCAGTCCAACCATCCCATCCAACCTATTTAACCATCTGACCCTCCATCCAAACACCCATCAATATTGCAAAATATTAACAACACATGATATTGCACCAATAAATCATCAACAATTGGAAAGGAAATGAAAGATTGTGATCTCAATATTGTGCATGTTGCAATATCAATAATATCGAAATATTATCAATATTATCAATGACAAATTAAACACTACATACAACCATGTGCCCATAAAAGATATTAAAATAATTTTTTTCTAATAAACAAAATTTTGATAATATTAATACGTTGGCGATAATATTGATACACTTATGATATAAGCATTACCTAGTATTTACATAGTAAAAAATATTGGCAATATTGATGCATTGGCAATACAAGTGACTCCAAGAATTTACATAGTTGAAAATATTGGTGATTACATTAGCAATATTGATACGTTGGCGATACTTAGCTATACATTGCTAATACTTGGAATTGCTGTAACGTCTCGGAAAAATCCGTACAATGACCCGAGTACCACCTCAGGCAAAAATCACTCGGGACCAAATCCATTAGAAATTAGATGAAATTAACTAAGTGCTAAACTAGATTACCTGTGAAATTAGTACTAGTCACTTTAAATACGAACTGCAAGACCCAAAACTTGCAGAACCATTAACGCTACATTGCTCTAAAATCTAGAATCAATCTCTAAACCCAGCTACTCTTGGGAGCACATTGAAACTTCGTATCAGACGTGGACCGCGCGTCGAAAGTCCGATGACTACGAAACTATATGCTTATGACCGCCTTACTGGGCTTGATGACCATATCGGAAATCAATTCCTAATGATACCCAGAAACGCACAACTTAAGCTCGGAGCGAAGTGTGTGAGAAACGCGAATACCTTTAGGAAATGAACTTACATTTAAGTAAACTGGGCCGTTCGCTTGCGGGCCAAATTTAAGGTTTCAGACCGTCGGAATCTGACCCAATTACACCCTCAGATCAGAGAAAATTTCATACACATGTCAGTGTACTTGTGACCCTGATCAAGTGTCGGTGACCGTTGAACTGAAATTGGTCCGCCGCGGTCGATCTATAAATCCGATCAGACCGAAAACTTAACTCGGCCTAGATCCAATGTCAGGGAGCTTAAGTCCGACCGCATGCAGAAAAGGGGCCTCCAGAAGTGCTTCGTTAGATCGAAACAGCCAATATTTGGCTATAACCTAAGTATACCATGGCCGAGGGCCATTCCCATCATTTTTGGGCCTATATAAGGACCTTAAACCCTCTCTCTCATGCCATATGAATTTGCAAACCCTAGAGAGAGAAGAGAGAAGAAAGAGAAGGAAAGAAAGAGAAAGTGAGGGAGAGAGTTGGAGTTTGTTTGTGGGATTCCACCCCGCCACTCCACGTGCTTAACTATCACCTCTGTATCGCTATTCTGGCGATTCCGATCCCGTTCTTAGGTAAGAAAACCTAACCCTAATCTGTTTTAGGGTTTCAAATAGTATAAAGGATGAAATAGCTAACCTATTTCATACTGTAGGTTGCCGTTGTGCCGTAGATAAAGACTCGGTATACAAACTGAGTTCGATACTTGTTTATCGGCGAAAGGTGCGGACTATAAACGTTTAGGTTATGGCTTTCAAGACTTTCAATGCCGGTTAATGATTTATAACTGACGTGGGTGCCATTTCACATGCTAAATGCGATGCTTGATTCGCTTTACGGATATATATGAACTATGTTGAAGATAGTGTATTTCATGTGTTTGTCGAATTGATTGAATGCGTGTAGAATTTGGATTCGTGTTTGACATGATTATCCATCGTGGATATAGGATCGTTGTATATGCAACAACTCCTTGGCGAAAGGATTTGCCCTAATACATGTTATGGCTAATATACATCATGTATGTTGTAGTGTGTAGCCTAAGTGTTTGTAGAAATGTTTGAATGAGAATGAAATTTGTATTCGTGCTTGCCATGTTTATCTGTCGTGGATACATGGTGGTTGCATGCGTGACAACTCCTTGGTAAAAGGAGTTGCCCTAATACATGTTGTGGTCGACATACGTCATGTATATCGAAGTGTGTAGTCTAAGTGTTTGTAAAAATGTCTGTATGAGTAAGTATTTGGTAAATTATACTTGAAATGGGTGTTGAGATAAGATTCTCAACTACCTTAACTGTGTGTATAAATCCCTCCATGCAACTTACATTATATTGTCTGTTTTACGTATGAAATGCATATGTGTGAAATCATGTTTATGTTATGTTTCATGAAATGTTCAAATGGTTGATATTACTTGAAGGATTAGTTTACTGCTGAGGTGCCTATTCATATATGATTCCTTGTTATGTTTAAGTGCGGTTGGGACTATGATATAGTCAAGGCAATCGATAACAGATTCTAATCGGGTGGTTGAGGTTGTCTTGCCACACGGGACGTGTTCGATGAATCCGAGCCGTACTTTGGTTGTCGGCAATAGTTAGGCCACACGGAGTGCTTACGCACTTTATGTCGATTAACTCAAGGTGTGCTCGTACCAGTCGAGCTCGTCAAGTAACCCGATTGACCCGATGTATGTTCACCATGTATGGACGCTACTGCCTGAACCTAAGGTACCAAACTTACCAGTGGAAACCCCGTTAACCTTGGTACCTCGATCCACTAAGACTCATAAGCCGGACATAGTAGTATGGGACACCGTGGTCGAGCTGTCGGCCTAAGCCGGGGTGACGAGCCCACCCGTAGTGACCAGTGAGCAACCTAAGCTCGTGAGCCGAATACGGTGGTATAGGATGCTGTATTCGAGTTGTCGGCCTATGACTAGGTGACGAGCCATTCATAGTGACCTCGAGCATACTCTGAGCCTGCGTTGAGGCGACGAGCCTTTCCGTAGCAACTAGAGTATAAGCTAGGCCTGCATCGAGGTGACGAACCCTTTGTAGTGACCTAGAACCGCAACATCATATGGGATTTACTAGGACTGACGACCCTAGAATGGATCATTGTTTGAGAAATGATATAAGGGAGGTACCTTTGTTTCCCAATCCTGTTGTATGAAAAGGACTAATAAGAACTTGGTAATCACACTCATGCACCGCATTGCATGTGCCTTTGGCGTTGGAGTTGAGCACTGAGGAAGTGATTGCATGCCGCGACCCTGAGATGAAGTTCGCAGAGAGAGTGCAGGCGATGGCATGCATCATTAATACATACCATTCTTGCATTAATCAAAGTACTTAGGGATGCTTGATTGTATTGCTTTATCATTACTGCTTGACTGAATTGATAACATGTTAACCTTTACTTTATACTTCCACTAAGTTGATCACTCACTCCCACGTTCTGGGACGGTGTTTTAAACACCAACCAGACCCTGTTGTAGTTTCAGATGATGACGCAGTCTACGAGGCGGAGCCAGACTTGATGAAGAGGCATTCTCATATATGTAGTATTCAGGCGGGTTTATATAAACCGTTCTGATCGGCGGGGCTTCAGGGCTTATACTTTGTAGTGGACCACCACATTTTGACATTTTGTATTTTAAAACAATACTTGTAACTATTTGACCTGACAACATGTACATACTTTGGGACCTACAGTGGTTTTTACGTTCTATGTATTTCTCTCACTCTTCCGTTTGTGTAATTCGACTGTCTCTGGAGTATCTTTTGCTGTTTTAGCTTAATCTCATTCATGTTTTATGCACTAATACGGACAACATTTAAATCATCATTATCTATGTTGCATAAGTGATGCGTTTGAAACTCGGGAGTTGGGCTCCTGCTCGACCCCCGATTTTCAGGGCGTTACAATTGCCGATACTACCAACATTATCGGTATCGCTACCAGTGTTATTGGAATCGCTGAGCTGGAGATAAAGATAATATCGAAGATATTTCGATAATATCGATACTACCAACTAATTGGGGTCGGCTACACAAATCCCATTTTGCGGTCCACTCTATCAAGGGCCATATCCTCTGTCAAATGTCATCAAAATTTTCTTACTACGTCTGATCGCATTTTGTTGGGCCTCCCCCTTTGCTCTTTTTTTGAGCCTTCAACTCGAATACACTCACTCCAAAACGGTGCAGTTCGTGGTCTCTGGTGCACATGACCAAACCATCTATGTCCACTTTGCCTCATCTTGTTACCTATCACTGCTACTCCTAAGTTCGCTTGAATGCTTGCATTTCCATCTCTATCCATCCTTGTCTTGCCACCGATCCATCTGAACATCCTTATTTCAGCCTACACTGATCACAGACTTTGACAACTCTCCAAAACCAAAATATGTAGATGGAATGCCTCATTGTGTGAAGATCATATTGCTGTTCCTTAGCAACCAATCTCACCATAAGAATTGAAACTCCCCATCAGCTTAACCTTGTTCATATACCCACATAATGTCAGATCTAGAATAAATTATCAGTTGTTTTCTCAAACTAGACAAGTTTCCGTATCTTTCCTGCATGATTGAAAAACCAACGGCACTCCATTGAGTTCTAACAGAAAGCAAACGTTTTGGGAGGGCTCAAGATTATGAATGCGATATAATGATGAAGTAGCTGGAGAATGTAATTTCTCATTGCCGCAGCAGGATATAATTCCAATGGTTACTTTAGGATTGAAGTAATATTTCAAATGTTCCTTGCATGCCAGTGGTTGCATCTGTTATTCTTTTGAGGCTTTTGATCTCCTAACAGACCCTAAAGATTCATCTTCAGGATAACCGCAGCTTTGGCAGGCTCTTGGTTTGTCCATGGTGAACTTTGATGTGCCTCTACTTTTTCAGAGGCATTACCCCTTGATGAGTTTGGAACTGGAATAGGAGGCTCAAAACATGATATAGGATGTTGCAAATGTAACAAACATCACATCAGGTACAGAGGAGTTAAGGATGTTATACTTATACACACTAGTAAAATGAAATTGATACAGTTCCACTGGGCTCTTATCATGAGTAGCAGACAAAAATGATCAATGCATCTGATCTAGATCTAATGAAATTTAGATTCCTAACACTAGGTGGAATAGTTTCTTGAAGGTGAAGTCCCTTCTGACTGTTGAGGACTGATTCTATAAATTGTTACAAACATGCTACTGAACTATTAATACCAGTTAGGCCTGGTAGAGATCTGTTCAGAGCCCATGAAAAATGGGATGCATATGAATGTCATACTAACGTTAGATCGCATTTAAGCATTAGTTGTATTTAAGTATAATCAAGATAAAGGTGGGATCTTTGATTTCTGTCCCTAAACTACCTGTTTCTACATCTATAAACAAGGCTTCTCTCCCTCATTCTCTACAGGACTCTCATTCCTAAGGAAGTCTTACCTCTCTCCAATGTATGCCGGATCGGTTACATAACAACTGTAATGGCTATTACATAACGGTATCAGTGGTGACGCGATACAGGGACATAACGGGTACCCCCAAAAGATTAGACTCGTAATGGTCCGGTACGGGAGTGTAATGGTCAAATACATAACAGTTGAAAAAAGGGACATTTTGAAAAAATAAAAATAAAACCAGCGGCGTGAGGGTTGAAATCCACTTTTCTTCCGTTTCTCTTCACGTTTTTTGGGTTTTGGGAGTGATCCTAAACCAATTTCAACTTCTCATGTGCACTGTTTGTTGATTAAAATAAAGAATCAAAGCATTTTGGACGTATTGAAACTCGGGTGGACCACTTTGGGGAATATCGAAAAAAGAAGTAAATGTTGAATTTCTTTTAATAAAATTTTCCTGGAAATAATTATATCGACGATGCCAACACCAAATCGACTATGTTGATAGATTTATTGTTGGTTTGGTGTTGTTTATATAAATTTTCTTTTTCGTTTTTTACAATGTTCTTGTTTTTACATAAAAATCAGAATTATTTATTATTATTATTATTATAATTATTATTTTGTGGAACTATGGATGGTTGGAATACATGTAGAATGATTAAATCTACAACTGCATGCCTTAGATCACTCTTTGTATCCCTCCCACCCTCCCATTGATGGTTGGAATACATGTAGAATGATCAAATGCATGCCTTAGATCACTCTTTGTATCCCTCCCTTCCTCCTTACCATCTCTAGCCCTCCATTCCCTCTTTACACCGTACCACGTCCAATCACCATCTCTACACCTCTAGTCACCACACAACCCCTATTTACACTGTAGCACATCCAATCACACATCTCTACACATCTCTCAATACCCTTAACCACCACCTCTACACCATCCCTTCATACCACCTCACCCATCTCCACACCAACTCTGCTCTCCCACCTCACCTCTAGCCATCATCCTTACAACACTGCCATGCCCCTTCTTGCAACTGCCACACTATCTCAATCAACACTATTGGCCATCCTTACATTCATACCATTGGCCATCCCTAGTCACCACATCCATGCCATCCCTCCATACCATCTCTACACCACCTCTAATCATCTGCCTGACCTCTAGCTATCATCCCTGCAACACCGCTATACTCCCTTTGGCAACCGTTACACCATCTCAATCACCAACATTGGCCGTCCTTACATCATTCTATCTCATACCTTTAGTCAAATCCTTTCTCTAGTCACTTGGAAGAGTAGGGTGCAAGGGATCAAGAGCTTCATAATCTTTCTTGAGACATGGGAGAAAGTGGGCGTGTGGCTAGGTTGCGATCACTGGCCATGTGGTCAAAGGCCTAAATGATTGGCTGATAGGCGATCGGGAAGCATCATAAGGCAAGTCCACTCCCCTAACACTCTAGCCCCCAAATATTTGTAACCATGGTACACCCATTAAGATCTTCCTGAACACTTTCCTTTCCAGTATCTGAGGCCTTTACTCAAATTTCCAAGAGCTAGGCCTTACATGTAGTCAACATTTCAAGTCAAATTATTAAACATTTCATCTTTGGGTCACGTGATTCTATGGATTCCAAGATTTGCCAACCAGTGGCAACTTCTTTTCCTCATTCACACTTGCTGAGTTCCCACCAATGAGTCTTGTCGATCTGTTCCATAATATCTCATGTGGCATTGGCATCACAAGACAAACTTTGAACTTATCATTGGTAGATGGGTGGGCTTGGTTTTGTCACAATACCTTGTTGTCAAACTAAAGCCGAACATATGCATTTGCTATATTAGGCCAGTTGGATCAAATGCATGAAAAGATGCACATAAATGGTGAAATGTAAATACAACATAGAAAATCCACTTGATGTTAGGAGTAAATTAGTATTGAACAAAATAATTTCCAAGTATAATTTCATAAGAAACATTGCCAAAGAAATGCCACCTTATATATATATATATATATATATATATATATATATATATATATATATATATATATATATATATATATATATATATATATATATATATATAGGGAAAAGGTTCTATGCGGTCGAGCTCATGGGAACTTCCCATGAGGTCGAGCTGTGTGGGCCCACCGTGATGCGTGTCGAACATCTACCCCATCAGTCAGATGCACCATTCCATGGTGGGCCTAGGGCTTAAAAATCAAGTCAATCCGTGACTTGTGTGGGCCACACCACATACAAAAGTTGAGAGGGGTTACCCTCCATTAAAACATTCATAATCATTTGTTGGGCCCACCGAGATGTGGTTCACAAATCCAGCCCATCCATTATGTGTGTCCCACTTGGATGAGGGGTCAGACCAAGTTTCAGACACATCCAAATTTCAGGTGGGCCCCACCAAGTGCTTTTATATGTTTTAGGCATGTCTTCACATGATTTTAGATGGTATGGCCCACCTGAGTTCTGTATACGGCTGATTTTTGGGATATCCCATAATTTAAAGGGGACCCATCAAATGCAGCACGGTGTTGATGTTCAACATGCATCATGGTGGGGTCCACACAGCTCGACCTCATGGGAAGTTCCCATGAGCTTGACCACATAGAACCTTATATATATATATATATATATATATATATATATATATATATATATATATATATATATATATATATATATATATATATATATATTTTATATATATATATATAGGAAAAAGGTACTATGCGCTCGAGCTGATTTTAACGTCCCATGAGGTCGAGCTATGTGGGCCCCACCGTGATGCGTTTCGAAAATCTACCCCATCAGTCAGATGCACCATTCCATTGTGGGCCTAGGTCTCAAAAATCAAGACAATCCGTGACTTGTGTGGGCCACACCACATACAGAAGTGGAGAGGGGCCGTGCACCATTAAAACATTCATGGGACATTTTTTGGGCCCACCAAGATGTGGTTTGCAAATCCAGCCCATCCATTATGTGTGTCCCACATGGATGAGGGTTCAGACCAAGTATCAGCAGCATTCAAAACTTAAGTGGGCCCCACCAAGTGCTTTTATATGTTTTTGGCATGTCTTCACATGATTTTAGATGGTATGGCCCACCTGAGTTCCGTATACGGCTGATTTTTGGGATATCCCATAATTTAAAGGGGACCCATCAAATGCATGGTGTTGATGGTCGACACGCATCACGGTGGGGCCCACACAGCTCGACCTTATCGTGAGGTTGAGCGCATAGTACCTAAACCCATATATATATATATATATATATATATATATATATATATATATAATATTGGTATAATAAGACTTAAATGACGATGATACTTATTATTAAAATCTTGAATCGTACTCGTAATATAATTCAACAATAATGAAATTTATGAGAAGGAACCTCACGGATACGCCAAAATGAGGATGCTTGGTTTATATCTTGTGCAACAACACCATTAGATATGAGACCACCTTCCATGGAGCGTAGTAGGAAAGCCTCAAGTTTCTCCCTACAAATGAGAACATGAGATTAAAAGAAACATGTTTAACTTAATGACCTAACAATCCATGAAGAAACAAAATGATTAAATAGAAAAGATAAACTGTTTGGCATCATGAAATATCCATGCATTTTATGCTTTTTTTAAAGAAAATAGGAATTGAATATCACAACTAAAGTGTCACACTAGTACATATATAGTGTTCAATCACTATCCAAAATATCAGAACATGTTGCATCATGGTAATTTCATCAACGATGGTTTCACAAAGGTTCTATAACGAAACAGTATCAAAATGTGTTTTCCTTCCAATTTGTGTTGTCAACAAATTCAAACATAAACGTTGTATAAGATCTTATCGACATATAAATTTGTCCCACTCTGAGTTGTCAATAAATTCCAATTTAAACAACATATTAGATGGTCTCAAAATGTATCATTTGTTCTGATTTGCATTGTCAATAAATCCCAGTATAAACATCATAAAATCTATTGTTGTTATACTTAGAATTTAATGCAGTTTATTTGAATATTTGTGTTATTTATTACTTCCCAAAGTTATTTTATGACCCTTATTTCTTTACTCATTGAGGAAAATTATATCATCATTGTCATTGTCGTTGCCATTGTCATTGTCATTGTCATTGTCATCATGATCACCACCACCACCACCATAACTGTTGGCATTACAAATCTTGTTTTGCCAAATATAATTCCCAAGTCCCTTCTTTGGGAACTGAAAAAATATTCATATCCCTTCTCGCCTCCTCAATCTAAGTCCTTCTAGGCCTTCCTCTAGTGTTCCTTTGAAGCCCTTTGACCATAAACAAAGTTCTCTTACTTACCAGGGCGGTTGCAGTTTTCTTAGCACATCCCAGAACCATCTCAATTGGTTCTCCATTTCAACAAGAAACATCATGATAGATACACACACACACACACACACACACACACACACACACACACACACACACACACACACACACACAGAGGCATGCTCACTTGCGCACCTATGCATACGTGTCATGGGCCCAAAATCTAAACGGTCCACGTGATGTAGCACCCCATGAAACCTTTAGGGCCCAACTTTCACTCTAATTCAAAACTCTGGTGGGCCGTGGCAAAGAGAGAGGCAAATCAAGGGAGGAAATAGTTTCCTTTCGCCATGGCCCACCAAAGTTTTGGATCAAGGTAAAAGTTGGGCCTTGGGGGTCTCATGGGGTGTTCCATGACTTGGATCGTTCAGATTTTGGGCTCATATCACAAGAGATGAGTTCTCAAAAAGCTCTTACGACGTCTCATGAGAACTGGTGCACAGGTGAGCATTCACTTATACACACACACACACACACACACACACACACACACACTCACACACACACACACACATAGGGGAATGATCACATACGCACCGGTTTGCATGGCCTTAAGTGCAAACCTTGACATCAGATGTGGATTGCATGCTGATAGCATTGGTAGCGAGATGGCTACTGACAGTGCTATGTGGGGCCCATCATGATGTATGTATCCTATCCACGCCTTCCATCTATTTCCAGACTATTTTATGGCATGAGCCCTAAAAATGAGTAAGATCCAAATCTCATGTGGACCACACCACAGGAAAGAGTGGTGATTGAACACTTACCATTAAAAACTTCTTAGGGTACACAAAAAGTTTTGGATTAAGTTGATATTTTAGTTTTCCCTTCATCTAGGTGTGCGTGACTTAATCAGCGGGTTGGATGACAAATAAACATTACGGTGAGCCTTACGAAGTTTTTAATGATGGGCATTTAATCGCCACTATTTTCTTGTGGTGTGGTCCACTCGAGATCTGGATCTCCCTCATTTTCGAGTTAGTAATCTATAATAATCTGAAAAAATAGATGGACGGCTTCGATAAAACACACATATATCATGCTGGGCCAACAGAGCACTCTCAGTAGCCACCTCGCAAGAGATGTTGTCAGTACACAATCCGCCTCCCTGATTCTCTGGATGGAAATGGATTGCCACTAGCCAATGGCTAGTGGTCGGTGCACTGTGTGCCCCACCATGATGTATGTGTTTCATCCATGTCGTCCACCCATTCTTCTAGATCATTTTATGGTATGAGCCCAAAAATGAGGTTGATCCAAATCTCAAGTGCACCGTACAGTGTTGATTGAACGCCCACCATTAAAAACTTCTTGGGGGCAATAAAAGTTTTGGATCAAGCTGATATATATATATATATATATATATATATATATATATATATATATATATATATCATCCAAGTCTGTATGACTTAATCAACGGGTTAGATGTTAAATAACCATTACAATGGGCGCCTTAGGAGGTTTTTAATGGTGGACATTCAATCACTACTGTTTTCCCATGGTGTGGTCCACTTGAGATTTAGATCTACCTCATTTTTAGGATTAAGCCCTAAAATTATCTTTCAAAATGGATGGACGGCGTGGGTAAAACACATACATCATGATGGGGTCCACATAGCACCAACCACTAGCCACCTAGCTGGTGGCAGAGTCACTAGCCAAACCGCATCCCACTAGATGCAGATTTCTGCGATAACCCTTTGCAGGAAGTTCCTGCACTGAAAACCTAGGTGGGGCCCACCATGATGTTTGCGAGAAATCCAACTCGTACATCGGTTTTGTGAGCTCATTTTAGGACATGGGTCCAAAAATGAGCCAGATCCAATACTCAAGTATGGTCTTAAACATCACGTATTGTATCCTGTTCACTTTTGGTCTCGAATCCTAAATGAGCTCAAAAAAAGGATGAACCAGGTAGATTTCTCACAAACATCATGGTGGGCCCCACCTAGATTTCTAGTGCAGGAACTTCCTGCTGTTTCGACAAGAAAACAAATGCGTTTGATTTGAAGAATTATTCAATGATAACAAAGAGAGAATGAGAGAACAATGATCACAAAATATCTTATTCTAAGTTCATTTACATCCTCGGATTCCCTTGATTTTGAAAACAGAGTACAATTAATGCAACGCAATGAATGAAATAGAAGACAGTCCGATGACAATTTCGGCAGCATTTCCACGCTTTTGATGTTCATCGCCAAGGTGGAAAGGTTATGCGGGCTTGAAACCCTTGATCTGGCCGTTGAGATCAGTTTTGATCATCCTTCCGTTCATTCTTCCTTGATCTGACCGTTGAGATCAGTTTTGATCATCCTTCCGTTCATTCTTCCAGTTATACCCTTGAAATGTGGAGCGAACATCCCTTGAAATGTGGAGCCGCGATCATCCCTTGAAATGTGAAGCGATCATCCCTTGAAATGTAGAGCGATCATCCCTTGAGTATCCGTTAAGACAACAAAAGGCTTGTCTCAGGACAACTTTCCATAGGAAGTGGCGTTGGAAGCTAAGCATCAGGACAAGTTCCCTTTCAAAGTGGCACATAAGCCAAGTCTTACGACATTGCTCCATGCAAAGTGGCACAAGAGCCAAGTCTTAAAACAAGTTGCCTTTCAAAGTGGCGTAGAGAGCCCTCCTTTAAGACAAACCTCCAACCAAAGTGGCGCACAACCATTGTCTTAGGACAAGCATCCAACCAAAGTGGTGCACAACCATGGTATCAGGACAAAGTCCCATATGCAATGGCGTTGGAGAAGATTGTGCACAAGTCTTCTCCTTGAAAAGTGGCATTGTGCGCTTGTATTAGACAAAGCTCCAAGAGAAGTGGCGCACAAGAGGATTGCGCACAAGCATCCCTCAGGACAAGGGGCGTACAACGTTTGGAATGTGGACAACATTCCACAAGAAGTGGCACACAACACTTTGAATATGGAAGTGGGCGTTGTGCACTAGGACAAGGGAGAGAAAGGAGGGGCGTTGTGCGCTAGGACAAGGGAGAGAAAGGAGGGGAGTTGTGCGCTAGGACAACTTCCTTTGAAAGTGGCATTGTGCGCTAGGAGCTTTGGACATGGGTTGTGTGCAACCCCTTCATACATGGGTTGTGCGGCGCACAACCCCTCCAGCGCACAACCAACTTCTCCACTTCCTTCTCCCTACTTCTCTACCTATTCTCTCCTTCTTATCTCTCTTGTCCAAATGAGGAATGGGAGTATTTATAGGCCTCCCGAGCTCCTCCCTTCCTTAAACAACAGTGATCACCACCACTTCTCCTTAAGGCAACAACCAACCTCCTTCCTTAAACAATGGTGTTCACCAACTTCTTCCTTAAATAGTGGTGTCCACTCACTTCTTCCTTAATACAAAGTAGTGTCCATCTACTCCTTTTTACCAAAATAACCATATCCGCTTCTTTTTACCAAAATACCCTCATTCACTCATTTTTACCAAAATACCCTCATTCATCCTTTACCAAAATACCCTCATTCACTCACTTTTACCAAAATACCCCCATTCACTCATTTTTATCAAAATACCCCCATTCACTCATTTTTATCAAAATACCCCCATTCTACCAAAATACCCTCATTCACTCATTTTTACCAAAATAAGGAGTACACAACCCTGGGAAGGATCTGCACCATGAAATTCTCTGACCAATGCAATGGACATGCAATGAAATACTTTTTGTGCCTCAACAGATGCCCTCTCGATCCTTCTTTGATTGATTCCTGAAATCAAATGGAGGATCGATCTTCTTCTGACCAAAGACCTAAATGAACTGCAACTGAAGGATGACTGGATGATCATGCTTGCATGGAAGACTGAATGATCATACTTGACCAGAAGATCGAATGATCGCGCTTGAATGGAAGACTTGAATGATCGCGCTCGAATGGAAGACTTGAATGCCCCCTGCCAGCAGCGCCGAGCGGATGCTTCACTAGAGAGGATAAAATTCTCTTTTCATCAAAACTTGCCACTGTAACAGTTGTGGCGACTTCGTCTTTGAGTATCTTGGTCAGAAAACTATCTTTCAATGCTGTAGCTGCTGCAACAATTTCTTTGATCAACTCTTGCGATTCTTTCTTTGAATTCCATGTCTAGGGAGTTGTTCTTTAATGTTGCTCCTGCCGCAACAACTTTTTCGATTGTTTCCTTTATTAATGATCTGCATAACCTAAGCTTTCGAATGATAGTCTTTCCTGCCATATTAATCAGAATTAGTATCTCAAGACATTATAATTTTCCAATTTAGCTTTATGAAGTATTGATAATTTTGAAATAGATTGAAAGCTTCTTCTCTCGTTTTTTAGGCTGATTGTGATATTCGCAATATGATAATGATTTAATCATTTCATCTTTGCGCTTGTCATCATGCTTCGCATTGCATTCTTTGTTCATTATATCGCGCTTTTGGAGATGTCATCCCCAGCTCCAAAGGTTCAACAGCTGAGTCTCTTTGCTGAGTCTTTTCTAGCTTGTGCTCCTTGGCATAGACTTTTCTTTAGATCTTTGCAGATTCTGAAAAATAGATAAGACTTTCTTCTTTTTTTTTTCAATTTTCATTTAATAACTTTCTAAAGGCCATAGAAGTTACTGATGATGATTCCGTTTGTTCTTTGTCTCCATCAGATCTAGTATTCGGAGAATTGCGATATCATTACTAACACTGAGAAGTTACCGCATTAGACCATATAACTAGGCCTTGATATAAAAACAACTCTTGAATGTTCACGCTGGATCATGCTTCATAATTCTCGGCATATGAATTCCTCTGCCATGCATAAGAGATTATTAAAAGACCAAGGCATAGATTACCTTGAAGATGTAGATCATGCCCCCTTTCTAGGCCAATCTTTGCATAAAGATTTCTTCAAAAGATAATATTTCCAAAGTGAAGCTTGCTGATACCCTTGAAGGATGGATAATTTTTTGCTGCTCTTTTAACGAATCCAAAAAATATATCCGAATCTTTAAATCGTCCGGGAGAGAATGATGATTCTTCGCTAGTTTATTCTTTGCCGCCTTTGAGAATCTTGTGTGATAATATTTCTCTATCGTCAAGAAGGCAAGAGACAAAAAGACCTCACGGCTCTTGTCAATATATTAATTGATCTTGAAGATTTGAACTTTGAGTAGATAATTGCCAATATCTTAAAGGCATTTGTTGTTGCTATAATTTGAACCTGATTCAAAAGAAACGCATTTTTGTATGTTGTTTACTCGATATTTGAAATTTTCATCAGGCAATTGCATATTTGAGCATATCTAAAGTGAAATATGTATCTGCAGCATTTTGAATGCTACACATAGTTTATGCTTTTTGAGCAGTGGAGCTAATGTACTTTGACTGGACTAGACTGAACTTGTCTTGACTTGACTGGACTTGACTCGACTAGTCTATATTGAACTAGACTGGACTGGACTGGACTAGACTGACACTACTGGACTTGACTGGACTGACAATACTGGACTGACACTTACACACAGTTTAGGCTCTTGAGTAGTGGAGCAACACACAGTTTAAGCTCTTGAGTAGTGGATGTCATGCAGTTTTATAGACTCTTGAGTAGTGGAGTTGGGTCTCACATGATGGTCTCTGTTACTCTTATGAATTCGCTGAACTTCTCGCAGCCTAGTGATTTCATAAACTGCGATCCATTAGAAGGGCCTAGTGAAGCTACCGGGGTCGTGAACTCAGTTGGATTTACACACAGGGTTGGCCGCAGCAACTCTCTAGAGTTCACGGGGCGCATAAGGCGACCTTTGGGGTACCAAATCCAGGGCCGCCAGTCCATCGATGAGTAGGTTTAGGCCCTTCCTCATGAGTTACTACTGAAATCAAGCCAAGAATCTGGGGGGTCTTACGCATGGTTGGCCTATCTATGGACATGGCCAAAAAGCTCACATTACAGACCGCGTTTTCTTCGCCTGCAAGGTCGAACCCATTCAAAGGAGGGCAGTTTCATCCGTTCCCCGTGATGCTGTCGGAAAGCTATATAAACGGCATGGGTGTTACGCGTGACTGACCGTTGAGGACTTTTTTGGCCTTTTTAGGGCTTTCAGTCACTGGCTCCATCCGCTGCCCGCATGGGTATGCATACGATGGCCTTCATGGGTTTTTTAGGGCCACTGGCTTCTCACCGCTGCCCGAATGGAGATAGTGATAGGCTTTATGCGTAATTGCCCGTATAGGCTTGGCTAGGCTGCCTCAAATGATAAACTGTTGTCGCTGATGTGATAGTTGATCGTATAGGCTTTGCTAAAGATAACAAATCGATAACCGAAGATGACAGATCAATGATTGATATATCGACCCTGCTGCTGTTGATGATATTATAAAATTTGGCCCAAACAGAGCTTCAACTTAGTAATAATATCAATTCCGATAAACTTCGATAATAGAATAATCTTCACATCAGCGATTTGGCGATGACAATGGTAACTACTACTGATTTGGTAATAACCGTCAACGCTTGAATATAACATGCTTGAACTTGATGTGCCTGAAAGTCTGCCTTCTCTTCATGTATAGCATCAACATTCTAGGACTTGGCATTCCTGAGACTTTGGTTATTTGAAACTTTGGATTCTGAGACTTTGGTTTTCTTGGTATTCTACTTATCTTGCCCCCTTTTGATTTGGAAGTATTATGCTAATAATCTTTGAAATCAAAACTGTAATTATCTTCAAGGATAACGTATTTTGTATGCTTTTGTCTGCCCCCTAAATGATTATGCTGTGAATCTTTTGAGTCAAAACACAGTGAATCTTCTTGGTATTCAGGGATGATATATTTTGCTGAATTGGCAGGTATATTGATGAAAATTTGCCCCCATGATGAATTTCTTCTTGCTTGTTCTTCTATGGAGCAAATATTTTCAATCGGGACCATATGCCATTACTTCCATATATCTTTTTCATGACAATTTCAACTACCGTCGGTTATCTTCGGTAAAATACCCTTTTCTTCTTTGCTTCATTTCCTTTGATTCTCTCTGCAGCTAGGCATTGATTCCTCATAGGAAGTATATCGTCTTATTCAACTATATATTTCCCGTAGTCTTTGAATTGTCCGAACTCTTTCTAAACTTTCTTAATTATAGAATCATTCGTGTTTTCTTTATCGAAAGATTCAATTCTTTACTTTTGACGATCCTTCGTTTTGTTTTTCTTTCTTCAGCAACATCTGTTGCTGTTCTCTTAAGACATTGAAATAGCCGATTCATATGAGAGTTGAGCAACTTCACTTTGACTCTTTTCAATTTGACTTGCTCTCCTACTCTGGCAAGTTTTGACGATGCCCCAAGGGTTCTCTATTGGCTGATGAATTCGTTAATTGATTCATCTTCTCATTGGCAAGCAGCACCTAATTCAATCGAACTTCTCATCTGAAGGCTTTCCTTAGGGAGAAATGTTGTTCACGATAGTCATTGTTGAAGAATTAAGGTCTTCGGCAACATGTTCATCTGATGAAGGCTGATTAACATTTGCCGACAGATTTTTTGTTTTCTCGTAGTATCGCGCATGATCAATCCGTTAACCATACTCGGCGGGATGGTACTCTTTGTGAGAGAAGATCGAACCCTTCATGCTTTAGATTTCGCTATCATCCGTTCTTCATTATCTTGTTGTGCTACAGGTGAAGCAGAAACTATTCCGAATATTACCTGATATTGTCTGTCCTTGATTGCAACTGATTTGACCTTCTATGATACTTTCTGGTGGAAATCCGTTGGATGCGAAGTAGACAACCACGTTAGTCAGGAGAAAGGTTGTTGCGGTATACCTGTCATTCAGAACAAAGTGTTAGTTACTTTATTTAAATAAAATCGTACTTTGTTTTTACAGATGAATGGGAGGATGTTCCCACTGAGAGTCGCCATTCTAGCGTCTATACAGATGCCAAAAAGTGATAAATGCTTTCTGAATATTTTCTAAGTTATCATTGAATAATACTAGTAGTCCTCAGCAGAGTCGTCATTTTGTTTCGACAAGAAAACAAATGCGTTTGATTTGAGGAATTATTCAATGATAATGAAGAGAGAATGAGAGAACAATGATCACAAGATATCTTATTCTGAGTTCATTTACATTCTCGGATTTCCTTGATTCTGAAAACAGAGTACAATTAATGCAACGCAATGAATGAAATAGAAGACAGTCCGATGGCAATTTCGGCAGCATTTCCACGATTTTGATGTTCATCGCCAAGGTGGAAAGGTTATGCGGGCTTGAAACCCTTGATCTGGCCGTTGAGAACAGTTCTGATCATCCTTCCGTTCATTCTTCCTTGATCTGACCGTTGAGATCAGCTCTGATCATCCTTCCGTTCATTCTTCCAGTGAAACCCTTGAAATGTGGAGCGGCAATCATCCCTTGAAATGTGGAGCGATAATCCCTTGAAATGTAGAGCGATCATCCCTTGAGTATCCGTTAAGACAACAAAAGGCTTGTCTCAGGACAACTTTCCATAGGAAGTGGCGTTGGAAGCTAAGCATCAGGACAAGTTCCCTTTCAAAGTGGCGCATAAGCTAAGTCTTAAGACATTGCTCCATGCAAAGTGGCGCAAGAGCCAAGTCTTAAGACAAGTTCCCTTTCAAAGTGGCGCAGAGAGCCCTCCTATAAGACAAACCTCCAACCAAAGTGGCGCACAACCATTGTCTTAGGACAAGCATCCAACCAAAGTGGTGCACAACCATGGTATCAGGACAAAGTCCCATATGAAATGGCGTTGGAGAAGATTGTGCACCAGGCTTCTCCTTGAAAAGTGGCATTATGCGCTTGTATTAGGACAAAGCTCCAAGAGAAGTGGCGCACAAGAGGATGCGCACAAGCATCCCTCAGGACAAGGGGCGCACAACGTTTGGAATGTGGACAACATTCGACAAGAATGGCACACAACACTTTGAATATGGAAGTGGGCGTTGTGCGCTAGGACAAGAGAGAGAAAGGAGGGGCGTTGTGCGCTAGGACAACTTCCTTTGGAAGTGGCGTTGTGCGCTAAGAGCTTTGGACGTGGGTTGTGTGTAACCCCTTCATACATGGGTTGTGCGGTGAATGGGTTGTGCAGCGCACAACCAACTTCTCCACTTCCTTCTCCCCATTTCTCTCCCTCTTGTCTCCTTCTTGTCTCTCTTGTCCAAATGAGGAATGAGAGGGAGTATTTATAGGCCTCTCGGGCTCCTCCCTTCCTTAAACAATGGTGATCACCACCACTTCTCCTTAAGGCAACAACCAACCTCCTTCCTTAAACAATAGTGTTCACTAACTTCTTCCTTAAATAGTAGTGTCCACTCGCTTCTTCCTTAATACAAAGTAGTATCCATCCACTCCGTTTTACCAAAATAACCATATCCGCTCCTTTTTACCAAAATACCTCATTCACTCATTTTTACCAAAATACCCTCATTCATCCCTTTTTACCAAAATACCCTCATTCACTCATTTTTACCAAAATATCCCCATTCACTCATTTTTATCAAAATATCCTCATTCACTGATTTTTACCAAAATACCCCCATTGTACCAAAATACCCTCATTCACTCATTTGTACCAAAATAAGGAGTATACAACCCTGGGAAGGATCTGCACCATGAAATTCTCTGACCAATGCAATGGACATGCAATGGAATATTTTTTGTGCCTCAACACTTGCGAAAGGCTTTCACAGGAAATTCACGTCCAGAGGGACACAGTTTGGCTAGTGACGTTGCCACCTGCTAGGTGGCTACTGGTCAGTGTTATGTGGACCCCACCATGATGTATGTGTTTTATCCACGCCGTCCATCCATTCTGAAAGATAATTTTAGGGCTTGATCCCAAAAATGGGGTAGATCTAAATCTCAGGTGGACCACACCATGGGAAAACAATAGTGATAGAATGTCCACCATTAAAAACCTCCTAGGGCCCACTGTAATGGTTATTTGACATCAAACTTGTTGATTAGGTCATACGGACTTGGATGAAGGGAAATATATATATATATATATATATATATATATATATATATATATATATCAACTTGATCCAAAACTTTTGTGGCCCCCGAGAAGTTTTTAATGGATCAACACTGTGCGGTCCACTTGAGATTTGGATCAACCTCATTTTTGGGCTCATACCATAAAATGATCTAGAAGAATGGGTGGATAGCATGGGTTAAACACAAATATCATGGTGGGGTACACAGAGCATTGACCACTAGCCATTGGCTAGTGTCAATCCGTTTATGTCCAGAGAATCGGAGAGGTGGATTGCGTATTGACAGCGTCTGTTGCAAGGTGGCTACTGAGAGTGCTCTGTTGGCCTCTCATGATATATGTGTTTTATCAAAGCCGTCCATCTTTTATATATATATATATATTTATATATCTATATAATTATAGATTACTAGCCTGAAATTGAGGGAGATCCAGATCTCAAGGGGACCACGCCACAAGAAAATAGTAGCGATTGAATGCCCAACATTAAAAACTTCATAAGGCTCACTGTAATGTTTATTTGTCATCCAATCCGTTGATTAAGTCACGCACACCTAGATGAAGAGAAAACTAAAATATCAACTTAATCCAAAACTTTTGTGGACCCTAAGAAGTTTTTAATGATAAGTGTTCAATCACCACTCTTTCCTGTTGTGTGGTCCATATGAGATTTGGATCTTACTCATTTTTGCGGCTCATGCCATAAAATAGTCTGGAAAATAGATGGAAGGCATGGATAGGATACATACATCATGATGGGCCCCACAGAGCACTATCAGTAGCCACCTCGCTACCAACGCTGTCAATATGCAATCTGCGTCTAACGTCAAGGTTTGCACATAAGGTCGTGCGAACCGGTGCACAGGTGATCATTCCTCTCTCTCTCTCTCTCTCTCTCTCTCTCTCTCTCTATATATATATATATAGAGAGAGAGAGAGAGAGAGAGAGAGAGAGAGAGAGAGTAATGCTCCCCTACAAACCATAGCATAGGGGACTTACATGTGCACACATTATGGCTGTTTGGTGTGTAGCCATCACCAAGTTATGTGGGCCCCACAATGATGTATGTGTTATATTCAAACCGTCCATCCATTTGGAGAGATCATTTTAGGGCATGAACGAAAAAATGAGACAAATTAAAAGCTCAAGTGTACCACACCACAGAAGGTAGTGTCAATTGAATGCCTACCATTGAAATCTTCTTGGGGCCACAAAAGTTTTGGATTAAACTGATATTTGTTTTTTTTTTTTTTTTTCCCTTAATCAAGGTCTATGTGACCTTTTGAATAAGATGTATTGCAAATAAAAATCATAGTGGGCCCCAAGAAGGTTTCAATGGTGGTCGTCATTATCCCATACTTTGAGGTATGGTCCACTTGAGTTTTGGATCAACCCATTTTTTTAGCTCATGCCCTAAAATGATCTTGCCAAATATAACACATCATGGTGGGCCCACAGAACTTTATGACGTTAACACACTATCCAAGTCGGTGCATCGTGGCACACCACCCAATAGAGCCTAGATTGGGTACTACCTCCGCCGAGACCTAGCTAGAAACGAACAGTCCTATCAGGGGTTGTGGGGCCCACTGTGATGTATGTGTTCTATCCACACCGTCCATCTATTTTGAAAAATCATGTTAGAACATGAGCTCAAAAGTGAGGAAGATTGAATGACCCAGTGGACCACACCACAGGAATAGCAAGGATGGAATACATACCACTAAAAACCTCTAGGAGGCCACGAAAGTTTTGGATCAAGCTAATATTTATGTTTTCCTTTCATCCAGGTCCATGTGACCTTATGAACAGGTTGGATGTCAAATAAACATCATGGTGGGCCCTAAGAAAGTTTCAATGGTGAGGTCATTGTCACCACTGCTTCCTATGGTGTGGTCCACTTGAACCTTTGATATACCTATGTTTTAGTCTCATGCCTTAAAATTGTCTTTCAACATGGATAGACAGATTGGATAAAACACTTATATCATGGTAAGCTCCACAAAGCCCATAATAGGACGGTCCGTCTCTAGCAAGTCCTAGTAGGGCTAGTACCCAATCCACACTCCACGCAATACGCTTCCATCTAGACATGGATTTCCTACGGAAGGCTTCTGTGCACAGGGAAGTCAGGTGGGGTCCACCATAATATTTGTGATAAATCCACTCTGTCCACCCGTTTTGCAATCTCATTTTAGGACATGCAACCAAAAATAAGGTGGATCCAAAACTCAAGTGGGCCACACGAAAGGAAATAGCAAAGATTGAATTACCACTCTTGAGACATTCACATGGCCACAAGTCTTATATCAAGATAAGTTTTTTTTTGTGTTTTCAATTCATCCTAGTTGGAATGACCTTATAAACGTCAAGGGCTGGCATGTAAACATCAAGATCGAGCCAGGAAGGTTTTGACGACATGCATTTTTTTCCCACTCTTTCCTCATGTGGACCAATTGAGTTTTGGATTCTAGTCATTTTTAGTCTTGTCCTAAATTGAGCATGAAAAAAGGATGAACGCGGTGGATTTCTCACAAACATCACGGTCGGCCCCACTTAGTTTCCGGAAAGCCCTTGCTAGGAGATCCGACTCTAGATGGAAGCGGATTGTGTGGGGCACTGATGTCTTGCCGTGCGCATATAGCTGCCCTACGCTACAGTTCGTTGGGGAGAGAGATGGAGCAATATCCCATGCCTATAGTTCCAATGGTTTCTTTATTTGCATAAATGATAGACAAAATGAAGTATTTCATTCATTTAGTACTAGTTTATGATATACATGTGATGATGGAAGATGTTAGATGATAGAACTAGATCCTAGGGGCACGTAGTTAATGATTTGAAAGTTGCATGGAGAAAATAATAGAATACCCAACACGTGTCAAGAAACCTTTTTGTTTAATTACTATTATTCATAGTTTAACAATACACACTATGTTCAATCTAGAAATCCCAATGTCCTATTTAAAATTGAATTAAAGAATTCAACTACATACATGCGTCAAAAATGGTAAATTGGGCAACACAATCAACAAATTCGGATGAAGAGCTACCCACAAGTGAAAGCCATGCATGTTTCCAAGAACTAAAAGAAAGCCATACAAAGTGACACAAGGGCTTAATATTTTATACCGTACAAAGTGACAAGGCCTAATATTTTATAAGTCTAACTGGAAGACTTAAATGTCTTGGGGGGGGGGGGGTGGGTTAAATAAGTAACACTTGGTAGAATATCTCCAACCATCATATGGCACTAAAGGTTATGCACGTAAAAAAATCAGTTAAAAACACTGAATGGGAGTTGGTGTGGGTTCTAAAGTGCAATAGAAAGATTTACATGCAAGTAATCTAGAATTGCAAACCTATACATACACTTAAAGCATTTTCATCTTGTGAATAAATGGGTAAAAGAGGTTACTTGTCATATGATTCGTTGCTGCCTGTTGTCTCAATGAGAACATAGAAGTTGTAAATTGAGGGAGGTAAGGGATTACGAACACCTTCTAAATGACCCAAAACCTGTTGCATACAAACTCAAAAAGTGCATTTGAAAGAACGTCAAAGATGAATCACCTGGTAGGTCTATCAACATTTTCTAAAGGAGATTCCCATCATAAGAAAGAATCTAAGACAAATGAATGACTGAAATTGAAAATATCGTCGCATTTTTTGAAAACTAGTACGCAGATGGTTTGGTCAACCATCGAGTCAAGAACCATAAGAGTTGACCTGGCTACCTAGACTCGATCACGGATATTGACTAGGTTAATTAAAATTTTAATAAAATGTAAATAAAAGAAAAATGAAACATTTTAAGTTGAAAGAGAGAAAAAGCTAGGCCTTATAATATTATTTTAAGATAAGATTAAATAAAAATTTAAATAAATTCCCCAAAATATTATGCTCGTCCAAAAAGATATGGTATGTAATTGAGATGTGATTTACAGGATCCCAATGAAAGACAAACAGTATTCCTATGTCTTCATTCACTATAAGTGGAACCCATGTTTCATTGATCTAAACTTTCAATTTTCTGGACCCCATCATAGATGGAGTTTGCCCAAAAATCTTAGGAACTGTAAAAGCTGAGCCAACCCATTTTTTAATTCATGTTTCTAGATACTCATTGTATTTTTTTCCATGACCATTTACTTGTAGGCTATTCATTAAAGGGTTAGGATCTTCTAACCAGGTGCAATCTGTGGCATCCCCGCATCCACGATGGGGCACTTGAAATCAACAATCTAAATCACTAAACAACAGGCTTCACTAATGCAAATTCACACATAGGAGTGGCAATGGGCTGGAAAGGGGTTGGCCCTAACGGCATTCAAAATATCGCAGATATTATCAATAATATCTAACGATATTACTTGAGAGGATAAGATATCATGCAATATTTTCTATATCACAAAATATTGACGACAACCTTCGAAAAAAAAAATATTGTATCAACAAGATGTACCTTTTTCCTGGTCACCAGACAATAGCATGTATATCCTTTTTGAGTATTGGCATATCCCAAGAAAACACACTTGATGAACTGAAGACTTAGTCTATCCCTAAATGATCACAAGATCTGGAGAAAACACACATCCAAAGGCTTTTGGTGGAAGAGAGAATAGTTGCAGATTGATGTTCAACAATTTGAGAGGATAACTATTTCGAAGCAATGGAGATGCCATCTTATTGATCAGATAGGTGGCAGTGAGAACTGCCTCATCCTAATAGATCTTGGGAACATTCATCCCAATAAAGATGGATATAGTTACATGCATCATCCACACAATGGCATTTTGGTGGCACAAAAATTGTGCAGATGCGGAGCAAGGCAAATGCACCATCCACACTTGGGAGGACTTCAAAAGGGAGATCAAGAGGCAGTTTTATCTTGGGAAAGTTGAGTAACTTGCACATAAAATATCAAGGGGTTGAACCAAACAGGGTCAATTCTTGGGTATGTCAAGGAGTTTTTTATACTTTTTTGCAAGAGATTCCTAGCACATTCAATAAGGAACTCAACTTCATCAATGGGTTACAACATTGGGCACAACAGGAACTGTAGTGATGAGGCTTGCAGGACTCACTTCAACAATGGTGAAAAGTTTGATAGAGTTCACACCGGGTGACTCTTGTAAGCTAAGAATTCTAAGGGTTTGTTAACACCAGTGTTTGAAATAGCACGTAGCGTATTGCGTGGCATTCAACCCTCTATAGCATGTAACATAAGCTACACGATACTTCTATTTTTTAATTAAAATAATAAGAAAAGGTGATAAATAGTAAGAATAAATATTTTTTAAAAAAAAATTTAAATTAAACGCCTAAAAATTCTTCTTTTTTCGTATAAAAGTATATGTTCAAAACAAGTTATTAATAATCACTTATCAAAAGCCAATCTATTTATATTTAAACCAACTGTTGTGTGGTGGCCCACATGATTGTTTGATCAACCAGAGAAAACAATAGACAGCTGTAACATAGAAAACAAGACAACCACCATCATCATGTGGACACCGCACACTACCCTACACAGAACAACCAGTACACACTACACAATGGTTGTATAATAAGCTTTTATTCTACAATATTTCACAGCACCGACCCCCAAAAATGGAAAAAAAATTAATAAATCAAAAGGCACACTAAATCAATATGAAATCAATCGCAATAAAATAAAAGTTATTGACTGAGATAAATACTAAAAGAAATACCTGTATCTAGTTTTAAATCAATCAAAAAATGCAAATCTTCAGCTCCATAGCCATACGCACTTCAAATGGGGAATATCGAGGTAGTCCTTTGTTTGGGCTCCAATGCCCATGAAACTTCTGCCGTAGGACCTTCTCATAGAGCCGATCAATGCCCTAAAGTTGTCTCTAACAGTTCCTTGGATCAAGAGAATCGAAGATAGGAAGTTTGGTGGAAAGAGGGCCTGCCATCGAGGGTACTTGGGCATTCGAAAGAGGGCTTTGAAAACCTCTTTTGAAACCCCTTTGTTTTAAAACATTTAAGTATGACTTTGTGAGTTTCACACCATTTAGAAAACTCATAAATCCTCAACCGTACACATGTAGACCCTTGTCTAGGTGGTTAAAAATGTCTAATATGGGTATTACAATAGGACCCACTATTTGGATGGTCTGGATACTTCTAAATCATTGCCTAGTGTAAGAAAGATTGGTCACCACCATTTTACATCAGCAACTAAGCTAACATAATAGGAGTTTTTTTTAATAAAATAGGCAGTATGCTATAGCGTAAGCCACGCATGCTACACGATACGAGCTTGCAGCATACGCTACTGAATGTATAGCATACACAATATGAGAACAACGCTATTTACGTGTGTAGGCTATGCATACACTACATGCTATGTAGCGATGCTATTTAAAACACCGGTTAACACCATTGTGGGGGAGGAATGAGAGGAAAGTTCCTAGCATGAGTAGGGATCTAACAAGCACTAGGTGACAAGCATGGCAGGGACACATTGGGTGGGTGGTAAGGGTGGACAGAACATATCCAAACCATGGGAGGTGAAGTGCTTCATGTGTTATGGGCCTCATTTGCACAAAGAGACAAGCTCAATGCTCACAATGAAGCTAGATAGAAGGGGGACGAGGGCAACAAGGAGTTGTAGGTTGATGCAACCAATGTTTTAAATATCATTATCGCAAAATGTATCGCACCCTTGGGATACGGATACATATCGGTTATTGCATGAGATATATCGGTTGTATCGCATAACGTATTGTTGTTGTTGGGAAACATGAGAATATTGGAAAATTGGTTGATTTTTTCAATGGAACTTCAAAGATTGTTGAAAAAGACATCAATACACACTTAGAAATCAAAACATTACAAAACAAAGTGCATAATAGGGGTTTCCTTTGTATGGGGTCCTAATATATGCGCTTTCCAATTGAACCGATGTAAGTATATTCGAAGTCTATTCATATAATTTATAAATGTAAGAAGACATGTATGGAAACACAAGCAATACATTCAAAAGCAAAAGAAGAATCACTAGATCAGGTTACATGTTTAATTGTGTGTTTAGATACAAAGATTGCAACTGATTTGTGAGAAATTGAGAAATTTCGATTTTTCTCAATTTTCCGCAACTTGACCCATCTCCCCTAAATCTCAAAATCGAAGTTTCAAATCTATGATTTTTCATGGAAAATATGAAGAATCATAGATTTGAAACAATTTGACACTAGTTTAATGTGATTTACAACAAATACATGGATTGGAAATCGAAAATGCTCATTGGATCGAATAGGTGGGATATATCAGCACTACCTGTGTGTTTCGTATCGCACATGTGAGATACAAGGTATATCATGGGATATATTGGCTGATATTGTCGATATTTAAAACACTGGATACAACTCAACTCTATTGATGGCAAGGCCTAAGAGCCGAGAGAAGAGTTGGAGTTCCTTTGTGATGGTGATCCTAAGGCAAGGGAGTGCTCACAGGAGAACCCTTGGAACTCCATTCAATCCATGGGGGAGGAAGAGGGGCCCAAAAAACAAATTCTTAAATGCATTGTAGGGTCAAGTGGCAAAGGAGGCCAAGCCACATGGATGAGTGGATGCCCTTCCACCTTGGGGTGATGTGCATCATGGATGAGGGGGCATGTAACCATGGTAGCTATGGTCGGAAGGCAAGGAAAGCTAGTTCTACTAAAGCTGCTTTTGCCAATCAAAGTCGTTGCACCCCTACTAATCAAAGGCCCCTTTCCTAAGGTGCCCTTCGCTCCACTAGCCTTAATGCACTTTCAGAATTCGAAGGATGAATCTGTACTAATCGTTGCAGTACCATAGGACTAAGAACTGCTATTAAAGTCGGCTATATCAGAGATAGGGATGTGCTCCCCCTAGATATAGAATGGGTGGGGGCTATTCTTCATCTGGCTTCCATAATTCCATGGATGATAGACTGCTACTAGATTCGACTAAGAGGTAAGAGAGTCATTTCAAGGGATCATGGCTACAGCCAAGACATCATGACAATTCCAACCTAGCTTTGCAACTTATCGAGGGTGACAAGGATGAGATGACACGTTATGACAATTGAAGGAACCAACATGGAAGATCATCAAGTAGGGGTCAACAAGGACATCGACACAAAAGGCAAGGGAGAATGTCATGAACCAATATTTACGAAAGGATAAATGAGGGACTTAGCCAATTTGTGCTCTACTTGTACTTTATAAGCTATGAATATAGTGTAGAGAATTTTAAAGAGGGCTCGAAATTGGTATAGTCGTTGGATACCTTCAGAATGTTATGAAGTTCTCTAGTGGGTTCTAGTAGAAAGAGTAATGTAGAATTGTCTAGAAGATTTCTAGTGTTCCTGGCCATTGGATGATCATCACTTGGAACCATCCTAGTCATTAATGTAAAGTGGCTAGATGTTCTAGTGGCTAAACAAAAGGGAGGGTCCTCATTGGGAGAAACCTTAGAAAGTTGTAGCTATGGAGCACTCGACAAATAGAAGCATTCTTCGCTTCCATTCTTGTGTGCTCTGTAGCCTTCGAAATAGCTTGGCCACACTTGGGTGGTTGGCTGAGTCATCCACCTGCCGTATGGTCTATGCTTGGCGAAGAACTTAGGTCGTAGGTCGTGACACATTGCTCAAAACCTAAGTAGGTTGAGGTGACCTCAGCCTATCACAGCCTAGAAGATCCACAAGTTCTCAACTCATAGGACCATTCTCCTACTTCCCTACATCTTTTTTCCTATTGATTATATCTCCTTTCTGGAGGGCTTTCTCATGAAGATTGTTCAGTTTTCAAGGTAGAAAATGGAGTAAAGACTTGGAGAGGGGATAAGCAAGGCCAACACCCTTATCTTGGAGAATGGTCTATTTATAAGATTTGGGAAGGACTTTTTCATAATTTTTGGGAATTTTGAGGGTAGTTTGAATGGGGTGACACATGGCACATCCTAAGGGGTCATGACGAATAGAGCATTCATTAGGTACTTCGGGGTGAGTGAGGATTAAAAAGGGTGTGACATTTGGAGTATACGGGTATCAGAGCCACATAAATTGGTTATGTGTCCAATACTCAAGTTTTGTTAAAATAGTGAGCTTTCTAGGGCATGTAAATTGGATTGTCGCACCCTAGAGAAGCATGAAAAATAAATGGGGTGGGTAACCAACCTCTCTGGCTTCTTTAATTGGGTTCGTATAGGTTTAAGGGGGCTCTAGGCTGGGAAAATTGGATAATGCGGTCCCGGTGAGAGGCTTGTTTCCTAATTAGCATTGATCCCTATAAAATCGAAGTTCAGGATAGGACCCTCCATGCATATTGTGATACAATTACATGACATAATCCCAAATTACGTAGGGTGTCTACAGTCTGTTTTTTCTCTTTTGAAACAACAAAGAGATGCACAATTAGTGTCATCTTCATATACGTGCAAGCCCTATGTCGTATTAGCAAACTAGAGAAACATGCTAGGCAAACGTTACCTAGAGCACGGGCCACTCCAGTATGTGGTACAGGGACAGGCATGTGGTACAATACTTCCTCCAATATGCAGTACTTTAGGGGTAGCATCATCTGGGTTGCTCCAGTACATGCGTTCAGTATATATATATAGTTTTATATGCAAAATCATATTTCGATTTATATAAATCCTACATGTGTAGTATTATATTATACGCATGCTACTGCCCAATCAAAATCAAAATCTCTACATTATAAACATATATTTACAATACAAGTTTATAACTTAATCAACAATGTGTATAGAATCATAACTTCAGGTCCGTAAAAATAGCAGTTTGAATCGCAAATGACTGATAAAGGAGATCCTGTGATTCAAAACTGATCACATAGGTGGGTAGGTGATTTAGGTAACAGTGTGCTAGGCTACCTTGTAAGAAAATGGATGCTAGTCCTTAAGAAAATTAACTAGAAGTATGAGGCCCCTCGCACCTTGACTCTTAATGGTAGTGTAGCAATGGGCAAGCAGTCCACCAGACCAGGTGAGCCTAGCCCAGTTTTAGGCTGGGCTTGAACCTATTAGCTAGCTTGTGTGCTGGGATTGGGCATGGCATGTAAGGCTGATATGAGCAGGACCAGGCTCAGGCTTCTGTTATTTTGGCCAACACTACGGGCATGTAACTTTCACACCCAATCCCTCTCTGTCTCCAGTGCAGCCCCAACTTATCAATGCTTTGGATCACTGTTGAAACATGGTCCCACTTGTCCAAACTAGACAATTCAGGGATTGCATGGCACAGATTAAGCCTTTTTCACACGGCAACCACAACTTAGCAACCACCCTGACCTCCCAAATGCTACAATCCTTCTATCCATCATGTTTTCATCTACTTGCAAGGCACCCGCCCTATCTCTTTTCATTGACATAATTGCCAAACAGCCCTTCCTAATTCTCACCATTCTCTCCAAATACCAATATTTCCATTCCATCCCTTGGTAACATATAACAGTGAAAAAGAATTATACTCATTGAATCCAATGAATAAGATGGAAATCTTTTTTTCTTTTTTTTTTAAAGGCTCGTTTTAACTATCTTTTGGGGAAAAGCGACTGAAGCGCAAAATGAGATTTTTCAAGTTCCTCTCAAGAGTTTCCATTTTTAAAGGATGCAATAGGTGGAAATCAAGCCCAATACCATTCCCAACCCTTCCCTCTTCTTCCTCATATTACTAGATTTATTGATTTCCATAGATTTTATTTTCCCAATTTCTAGAAAAAATATCCATCAGTAATACCCAATGTTTTAAATATCAACGATATTGGCCGATATATCCCACGATATATCTTATATCCCACATGTTCAATCCGGTGAGCATTTTCAATTTCTGATCTCTTTTTTTGTTGAAATTATGGTAAATCAGTGTCAAATAGTTACAAATCCATTGGTTCTTCATGTTTTGCATGAAAAATTATGAAGTTGGAGCTTTGATTTCGATATCATTGGTTCTTCATGTTCTCCATTTTTTTTTCGAAATTTTCCTTCAACTAGTTGTCAATGGAGACTAATTTCGAAGTACTTGGGAGTATTTAATGAAATGATCAGCACATACACTTTAATTTCAAAATTTGATTGTAGGTAGTTTGATTTGGAGAAAATTGGGAAAAATTCAAAAATTTCCCAAATTGTTTGCAATGTCGCACTCCAAACATGAAATCAAGCATGTATGAGGGTTGATCTACTTATTTGTTAAGTCCTTGTCAATTTTCGAGAAGTAAAAAATCATTTTTTAATTAAAAATTTTAAAAATTATATATTTTTTAAATTTCCCTTCAACCAGCTGTCAATTAAGACTAATTTCGAAGTATTCAAGAGTGTTCGATGAAATGGTCATCACATACACTCTAAATTTTTTGAGATGTTGTAATTTAAAAGTGTGTTAAGGTATTTTTTAACAACCCCTCAAGTTTCATTGAAAAATTCAACCATTTCCCCAATGTTTCCCAAAAAAGTGCGATAAATTACCCAATACAAATGTTATATACCATGCGATAACTGATACATATTTGTATCCCAAAGATGTGATACGTAACACGATACTGATATTTCAAACACTAGTAATACCAATTATTACTTATCACTCCCCCGCCATTTCTAAGACCATTATACTTTGAGGGCATTTTTAGCCATATAGCCAAACCCTTTGCACATTAAGCATATGTATTAAAACCAATAAAATATCAACTTTGTTGATTTTTTAATGTATTAATTCAATAAAAGAAGGAACCTTTCAAATTTTGACATAGGGTTTCAAAACAACATTCAATAGAAAATACGAACCTTCAATAGTTCATAATATTTTATGGATGAACAAAAAATTATTCACAAATCACAACAACATTCAAATTTATGAAAAGAAGAAGAAAGAAAAAAAAAAAAAAAAAAAAAAAAAAAAAAAAGAAAAGAAAAAAAAGAAAAAGATGCAAGGCATGTTATGAGCATACCATGTCCATGGAATGGTTATCCAAAAATTCAAATGCAGAAAGAACCTCTCCAAGGGTTCTCTTCGCTTCCGAGAGGAGTTTCTAAAAGAATTAAAACAAAAGAGTTAGCTCATACTCAGAAACTAGCACAAGTGAGAAAACATAATTAAAAAAATGTACATGAGGGTGGTTTATCATTATTTGTGCTAGATTCCATGACTAATTTTCAATAACACATGGATGCAGCATGTATTTATCTTGGATAGCTGGATAGAAATTTAATTTATTATCCTCAAAGTCAAAATCAGTCTCCTTTGTCCTTTAAAAATAAAAATAAAATTAGGTTGTATTGTTTTCTGAATTTCACTAAAGAGTACCAAACTCAGTAACAAATATGTAATTGACATATTTTGTAATAGCAGCATCATAACATCAAAACAAATAACCCTGGGTGTATCATTTGGTACAAAATGATACAAAAGGGTCAGTTAAGGCTACGTAATTGAAGTTTGCTAATCCCACACATCATGTAGCCAAACTCCAAGACCCAACTCCAAATGTGCCATTTTTTTTAATTTTTTTATTTTTTTATTTTATTTTTTTTTTTTTTGTTTTTGTTTTTTTAACAGTAACTCCAAATGTGCTAATGTGGAAAACTTATGAAACATACAAGCCATCCCTTAGGTGGCCCCCATCATTTATATGCCCTGGTCCAAAAATCAGGCTAGTCAACAACTCACGTGTGCTGCACATGTATGAAACAATATGACAGCTAAACCAAAGTGTTTCTCACATTTGTTTCATACACTGGTCCACTTGATTAGTGGACCTGGAACAACCCAACTTTTCAACCAGGGCATATACAAGGTGAAGGCCCATCAGGGAACCTCTAAGTAATACATAACTGAATACAGAAATCTTACAGAAATAGAGCAGATCAAACCTGACAGCTGAAATAATCTTCACAGGCAAGAAGTGCAAGATTGACTGATGGCAGCTTAGGAGGAGTGAGTATAGAAACCTTGGTGATAATTCCAAGTGATCCTTCGCTTCCTAAATGAATGAGAGATAAAAGTTGCATCATCTACTACAAGAGTTACATTTATGCACACTTAATCAGCATCTGACCATCAAGAAGTTCCATCATACCTATGAAAAGATGTTTCAAATCATATCCTGTATTGTCTTTGCGTAAAGTGCCAAGCATATCAAGCACAGTGCCATTTGCCAATACAGCTTCAAGACCTGAAAGTGAAAAGTAAAAGATAATATTAGCAGAATAAATTTATCTGATACTCCCGTTTAGAATCTAAAAGAGGAGATCAATGTGGAAGCCCTCAAGGAGATGGACAGGGGCATTTTAGGAGGAAAAATCAGGGCCTCTCTACAGATATGTACCTTGCATTATCAAATAGTTCCGCATAACAAAACTACCCTCCCTACTAGATATGACAGTCAACAACATACTACAACAAGCTGAGGAATATCCGTCTATTGTGTCCAGATTTTGGAAAATTTTCTGAAGTAGCCAATCACTTCCAGCGAACTTGGTGTTCTTGTCATCAAGCTGATCAGCAAATTTCATATATGGTGTACAAAACTGCTAGGTGAATGTTTCTCTCTTGAAATGACAACTGATTTTAATATGTTGTTCCATTCATTGAAGACAGGACTGCAGAGACCTGAATTCCTGTTCAATTTATGTAAAGCATTTCCATCGGAAAGCATGTGCATAGTTTTGTTTCAGTTTATCATGCTCTTAGATGATACAAGTCCTCTAATCATGAAGCTTCTGTTCCGAATTATAAACTAAATGGAAGTTCTTGAATGAAATTAATAAAGACTATGGTTAGCGCCAACAAACAGGCTCTTGTAGTCCAACCTTGGAAGTGGTTATTTATGTAATCATGTAAGACAGCCAGACCTAGAGAACTTGGGTCGAGGCCACGAGAAAGGATGTGAAGGCTTGATCACTTAAGGGAATAGGAGCTTAGATAGGATTGATCAACAAAACAAGATTCACAAAGCCAACCCCAAATAGTTGGGGCAAGGCTATGATGATGGCAATGTGAGAGTCTCCTGCTCATTAGATGAGCTGGCAGAGACGGTGTGGCGTGCATGAGTGATCCAGGGTTCAATCCCTGGTAGTGTTATCTTTCAAAAATATATAAAAAGAGAATGTGAGAGAACCTCTTCTTTTCTTTTCTTTCTTTCTTTCTTCTTCTTCTTCTTTTCTTTTCTTTTCTTGTCTTTTCTTTTTTCTTTTTTTAATACCACATTCAGCGCTGGAAAGATAAAAGGCTAGTTACCACAAAGCTAAGCCGAACCATTTGATTACTAATTTTATTTGCCTTCCTAAACTGCAGTGTCTTTTGTCATCACTATTTTAAAGAACTGCATTTTCCTTGCATGTTTCAAGGCCACTGTCTAACATGAATAGTTCCAAAGAATATTATTTCATAAACTGCAGTACATGTAAAGAAGCAACCTGTGTTTTATATGTCCTCTTAAGGATTTCTAACTGACAAATATATTCCATCCATGCTGCCAAAGATGAAAGAATAATCATAAGACATAAAACAAGATGCTGGAGATAGAAGGAACCAATTCATGATATTGGAGACTACATACTTTTGTAGGATTAGGATATTTGAAGTGAAAGCAAGCTAAGAGAAAGATGAAAACAGGAAAGTCCTATGGACCAGATGGTATACTAATAGAGGATTGGTAGTGTAAGGGAGATACTTGGTTATTTTTATTGACAAAGTTGTTCAACAAGATTGTAATTTCGAAGAAAATGCTAGATGAATAGAGTAGAAGTGCCGTGGTACCTATTTATAAGAATAATGGAGACATATAGACTATACTAACTATTGTGTAATTAAAATTATGAGCAGTGTTGTAAATAGCACATAGCGTATTGCGCAGCGTTCAGCCCATGTAGCATATAGCATAAGCTACATGATTACTTCTATTTTTTAATTAAAAAGAGGAAAAATATGATAAATAGTCAGAATAAATGTAAAATGCACAAGTCACAAACTCACAAATCACAATAGATGACAAATAATATACTAACATATAAGCATTTAACTATAGAAAACAATGGACAGCTGAGTAATAGAAAACAATGGACAGCCATAACACAGAAAACTGGATCAACCCTATTGGACTGGGCGATGGGCTACACCTTAAAAACAATGGTCAGCTTCTGAGCCACCTAAGAAAATCAAGCCTATCCAACCATCATGTGTCCCACGCCACAGAAAACAATGCACAACCACCTGAACACCTCCATACAAAAGTTTTTTTTTAAAGAAAAAAAAAAACGAAGAAGAAGAAGAAGAAGAAGAAGAAAAAACAACATCACATAGCATGCCATACACAAACAATGCATAACAACCAATTAAAACACGCTATAACAGACTCCTAAAACCAAAAAAAAAAAAAAAAAAAAAAAAAAAATACAAAACAAAAAAATTACATAGCAACCCCTATCCTACAACATTGCATAGCAACCAGCCTCCTAATACTATATATATATATATATATATATATATATAGAAAAAAGAAAATCTGAAAAGAAAGCATAAATCTTCATCTTCGTAGCCGTAGGGATGTGTTTGATTGATTGGCCAAAATCTTCTCTTCAATGGCTTTGTGGACTGAGAGAATTGAGAGAATGGCTTTTGGGGACCGGAGGGGTGCTTGCGTTAAGTGTTAGGTTTCAAAGCCCTCTTTCTAAACCCTTATATTTTAAACTTTCTTTTTATAGTGTGAGTTTTATACCATTTACAACACTACTTGTGAGTTATGACCCATACTATGGAACTTTGGGAGAGTGCTTAAGTAAAGACTAAGACATGAGATGAGTATATCAGAAAATCAATTTGGTTTCATGCCAAGGAGGCCTACCACTCAAGCTACTTGCCCACATAGACAATTGATGGAGAAATATGGAGAGGAGAAACTAGAAAGGATCTCCACATGGCATTTATTGACTTAAGAAAGCTTATGATAGGGTTCGTGGAGAGTTAATCTGTTGGGGGTAGGGAAATGAGTATCAAGAGGATATATTGACGTGATTAAGGATATGTATAAGGGAGTCATAACAAGTGTGAGGCCCACTAGTGGTGAATTAAGAGTTTCCAATTAATTTAGGCTTGCACCAAGGGTCAGTTTGAGTCTGTACCTTTCTGCATTAGTTACGGACGAGTTAACAAGGTATTTGTAGGAAGAAATCCCATGGATTCTCTCAAAGGGACGATCAAACCCTTTGGCACTGGAAGAGTGTTTTTCGCTGCAACAATAGGATTTTGAAAATCCTCTTTCAAAAGCACTTGTTTTATAAACTGGAGCATGTGTTGTGAGTCTTACACCATTTAAAACTATTAAGACTCTCCAACTGTACACTTTCAAGCCCACATACAGATGGTTAAAATTGTCCAATGGGTGGGATTATAGAGATGTGCTCCATCCATGACAGGGCCACAATTTGGATGGTCCAAATTAGTCTACTGCAGTGTCACTTGTGACAGGGATGGGTCACCACCATTTCCAAACACATTTTGAACTAACAAGAGGTATAAAAATTAAATTTAAAAAAAAAAAAAAAAAAAAAGACCAGTTTTGCATGTAGTGTATGTTGCATATGCTACACACTACGCTACTGGTAGCATACCTAGACCAGTGTTTTCAGTAGCTAAAATGCCATGTAGCATACACATGCAGCGTACCTCCCTCGTAACTTGAACAATTCAGATCATCATACAGGGTGGAATCATTTTTTGCATGAATCAGCATTCTTGGCACCAATTCAGATTGTAATGTTGAAGCTACCTGCCCTCTTGGCTCTTACATCGACCAAAAAAATAATAATAATAAAACTAACTGCATTAATTTTTATAAGTATCAAATCATAAAGTGATTAAATATTATCCCATGCATGAATGCTAATTTAGTACCAAAAATGATATTCTTCAGCCTAATAGTTACTTGAGTTCTAAATTCCTGGCATGAGGATTAAGCCCTAAAGTAGGGATTTATTTTCTCTGTCCAAAAAGTCTAAAAATATAATACTTCAGGAAAGAAATCTGGACAACTTGACAGACCACTAGGAACACTCATAACTGCCAAATATCTTAGCATTGAGTTACCAAGGTGAATATCAACATCAAGGACCAGACTAGTGGCACACACAAAAATCCTACAAATAGTAGGTGCAAACAATGTTTTAAATATCGTCATCAGATAATGTATCGCACCCCTGGGATACGGATGCATATCAGTTATCACATGGGATATATCTGTTCTATTGCATGATTTATCGTTGTTGTTGGGAAACATGGGAACATTGGGAAATTGGTTGAATTTTTCAATGGAACTTCAAAGATTGTCGAAAAAGACATCAATACACACTTAGAAATCAAAGCATTACCAAAAAAAAAAAAAAAAGTGCACTTAATAGGGGTTTCCTTTGCATGGGGTCCTAATATATGCGCTTTTCAACTGAATTGATGAAAGTATATTCAAAGTCTCTTCATATAATTTATAAACATAAGAAGACATGTATGGAAACACAAGCAATACATTCAAAAGCAAAAGAAGAATCACTAGATCAGGTTACATGTTTAATTTTGTGTTTAGATACAAAGATTGCAATTGATTTGCGAGAAATTGAGAAATTTTGATTTTTCTCAATTTTCCGCAACTTGACTCATCTCCCCTAAATCTCAAAATCGAAGTTTCAAATCTATGATTTTTCATGGAAAATATGAAGAATCATAGATTTGTAACCATTTGACACTGGTTTAACGTGGTTTACAACAAAAACATCGATCGGAAATCGAAAATGCGCACTGGATCGAATAGGTGGGATATATCGGCACTACATGTGCATTTCGTATCGCATAGGTGGGATACAAGATATATCGTGGGATATATCGGCTGATACCATCAGTATGTAAAACACCGGGTGCAAAAGGTCTTATGCAACCATCTAACAATATTTATCTTTGTTCAGTATGTAGCGGAAGTGGAGTTTGATTATATTCTGACAATTGTCTAGTGTTAGAAATAGCATTATCTAGCAATTGTGATGTGTGAGTTCAATTACATAATGATCTTAGCATGGCGATACATCGATGTTGTGAAAAATCTTCAAAATAAAAAAGGAAATTAAAACATTGTTATCTTGTAATGAGTTTATCCATGTAAAACATGATGTGTCTATTCATCATTTAGCCACTTGTAGGGTCTCATTGGGTAACTTGTTCAAGCTCGTGGATAACTGATGATTCTTAGACTGAAAGTCTGTTATATGCTTCAAGGCAGTAAATTAAATGCAACAATTCAATTAGTAGTAGGCATGTATATTTTCACAACAAAGGATTGATGGGTTGGTAATGACAAATCCTCACCAAGGATGGTCCCATGAAGTGATCCATAACGTACAAAACGCAAACCACCAGCATTGGTTGAGACATTTCCACCAATTTGACAGCTTCCTTTTGCACCCAAGTCAAGTGGCATTATAAATCTGAATAGAGAAATAATATATTTGGACATAGCACATAGTAAATGAAGCCATCAAGAAGGGAATGGGGCAGTATCTATGTTTTGATATTTCAAAGTGACAAGGAACTCCTTTGGAATATTATACAAATACTAACTGAATGTATTATTGTTTTATATAATATAAAACAAAAAAAAAAAAAGGAAAGAAAAAACAATGGGAGATGGAATTCAATTAATCACACAGGTCCCGAAGATTCATTTCCATTGATTTTATCCATCTTAGAATAAAAACATCTCTATGTAGACAAATTATTTCAAGAAAGAAGATAAGACTTTCAAGAATAGTAAGTTATGACACAAGAGAAATGAATGGAATGATTTGGATATCAGCAAACAATAGATTTCTTTTTTTAATTCAAAAAGAATATTATAAGATATGCACAAACATATATAGAGATGAAAATAAACATGAAAGATGCAAATAAAGATGAAACAATTTCATTGCAAAGATACCGTCACAGAGAGATTTGCAGATCCTGATTTTTTTTTTTTTCTTTGAAGAGTTTACTCTTCTTACATGATAAAACAAGGTTTAATTTGCATAAATGCCACTTTGAAAATCCAGTAAACCCAATTGTGGGAACTGTTGAAGCTAATCCGCCAATTTTTATCTCAAACTGACCGCAATTAATTGGGATAAGGCTTAGATGAGGATGATTATACTCCATTGGTTTAAATTAGACTGATACTGAAATTTCAAGAGCACAAATTATGAAATTCTCAACCATGTCAAGGTCCCACATGAAAATAATGCCCCCTGTCATCCCTTTCACCCCAAGGAAGTCCTAAGAAAATTTCTCTAACCCTTGAGATCAGCAAGTTCTGCATCCACAACCCTCCACCATTTTGATTATTGTAGGTAAAATATGTCAATTTTCCTTCAAACAATTAACAGATTAACCGCCCTTCCTCTGTCCTTCCTAAAACTAGCGCTTCCTTGAAATAACCTTCCCTACTAAACAGTTCCCTTCCCAGCCCTTTTAGTTCTTTCCCTCTACTTCTAGGTCCAACACTCTTCCTATCACAGTTTACAAAAGAAACCAGATATAAAAACTGTCTTTCATTTTCCTATCTCATATTCACCTTTCTTGCCATCCTCCTTATCATTTTCCCAGTTTCTTGAAATGGTCCTTCGCAAATCGCATCAATCATCCTCCTCCCTCGTTTGGGAAGCAATGTTGAAATTTTAACTCCAAAAGTTAACAAAATAGAACATGATATACCTTGGGTTTTACATCAATTTGATTTATAATCCTATGGGAACTAATAAGGATTAGAACTTTTAACCAGTGATTGAAATATTGATAGTATCGGCCAATATCAATTTGATTTATAATCATATGGAAAGTAATAAGCAAGGGTTGGAACCAGTGTTCGAAATATCGGTATCGCGTTACGTATCGCATTCTTGGGATACGGATACGTATCGGTTATCGCATGGGATATATCGGTTGCATCGTATAATGTATCGCTGTTGTTGGAAACACGGGGAAACATTGGGAAATTGGTTGAATTTTTCGATGAAACTTCAATGATTGTTAAAAAAGATATCAATATACACTTATAAATCAAAACATTACAAAAAAACAAGTACACATAATAGGTTGTCTTTGTATGGGGTCCTAATCTGTGTGTTGTCTAATTGAATTGATGCAAGTATATTCAATGTCTATTCATATAATTTATAAATATAAGAACACATGTGGAAACACAAGCAATACATTTAAAAGCAAAAGAAGAATCACTAGATTAGGTTACAAACATTTTTAATGTAATGTTTGAACACAGATTGCAAACAATTTACAAGAAATTGGAAATTTTTGATTTTTTTTTTTCAATTTTTCACAACTCAGCCCATAGTAGAGAGGGATTTGGTGAGGATAATGTGAAGAAGGGATGAGAATATTGAGAGAGAAGAAGAAGAAGAAGAAGAGTTTGGGAGAGTTGATGTGTTTTGGGCTTACTTGCCCTAACGCATACTATTTTATTATGATAAAGCATATATACATTACAGGAGAATAGGGAAGTGTGCACATGCACTTACACAAAAAGAGCCCACAATACAATACACTAGCATTCTCTATACTCCCCCTCAAGTTGGAGCATAGATGTTGATCATGCCCAACTTGTCACGAACACGATGAAGAGCATCTCAACTCAAGGATTTTGTAAGAACATCAGCAAGTTGAACCCCAGATCGAACAAAAGAAGTGACAATTTCCTTAGAAGTGATTTTCTCCCGAATAAAGTGACAGTCGACTTCAATATGCTTGGTTCGCTCGTGGAAAACTGGGTTACGAGCAATATGGATGGCCGCTTGATTGTCACAGTGAAGAGGAATAGGATCCGAAGGAGGATAGCCAAGTTCTTCAAGAAGATTGCGAAGCCACACGAGTTCACACGTCGCATGAGCCATAGCACGATATGCCTTCACCGAGAACAGGGCAACAATTGGCTGCTTTTTGCTCTTCCAGGTTATAAGATTACCACCTAGGAAGGTACAGAAACCAGATGTAGAGCGGCGATCAAAAGTACTACCTGCACAATCAGCATCGGAATAACCAGAAAGATGAAGATGACCATGCAACTGAAAGCGGAGGCCAAGACCCGGGGCTGATTTTAAATATTGAAGTATGCGGTGAACACATGTAGTGAGATGAGAAGTGCGGGGAGCTTGCATGAATTGGCTAACAACCCCCACCGCAAAAGAGAGATGCGGGCGAGTAATAGTCGAGGGTAAATAAGCGGCCTACAAGTCGTCGATACATCTCGGGATCGAAGAAGAGAACCATCATCGGTGAAGCTTCGTGAAGTATCCATGGGAGTGGTAGAGGCTTGCACCTAACATGCCGGTCTCCATGAGCGATCAAGTGCATATTTCCGTTGTGACAAGACCAACTTGGATGATGAGCGAGCAACTTCAATTCCGAGGATGTAGCGAAGATGACCAAGATCCTTGATCTCAAACTTGGTCTTCAAAAATTCTTTGATCTCCCACATTCCAGTAGAATCACTACCAGACAAAACAATATCATCTACATAGACAATGAGAACCATGATGCCCGTCGATCGACGACATATAAAGAGAGAATGATCGGCATGACTACGAACAAAGCCAAACTCCAAGAGAGCCTGACTAAATTTTTCGAACCATGCACGTGGAGATTGTTTGAGTCCTTAAAGAGCCTTCTTCAACCGACATACAAGTGCAGGGTTGTGAGAAGCAACAAAGCCAGGAGGTTGATGCATGTAAACTTCCTCTGCAAGGTCCTCATGGAGAAATGCATTCTTAACATCAAGCTGAAACAAGGGCCATGATAAATTAACGGCCAAGGAGAGCACAACGCGAATGGAATTAAGCTTAGCCACCGGAGAGAATGTCTCGAAGTAATCTACACCATGAGTCTGTGTGTAACCTTTAGCAACAAGACGGGCTTTATAGCGATCAATTGAGCCATCTGGAAGAAACTTGATTGTATAAACTCATCGACAGCCAACAGGTTTATGGCCTACAAGAAGTGGCACAAGATCCCAAGTATGATTCTTCTCAAGAGCAGACATTTCTTCCATCATCGCCTTTGTCCAATCGGGACTACGAAGAAACACATGTGAGAGAGATCTAGGAATAGTCGTGATGAAAGGGAAGGCTGCAAACGACCGAAAAGACGGTGAAAGATGATCATATGAAACAAAATTACTAATGGGGTGTTGAGTACAAGATCGTGACCCTTTGCGCAAGGCAATGGGAAGGTCTAGGAGAATCACCTGAACCAACATCTAAAGTGAGCGGAAGGGTGGATGGCTGAGCTTGTGAAGATTTATCTCGACGATGATACACCCGCAGAGGCTTAGGCTCACCCATATCACCAACGTGGATCTTGAATAGAGGGGAGAGGAGTTTTCCCATGATCACTAGTAGAAAGAGGATAAGAGTCATACTCCCCGACTCGCAAGAGGATCGAAAAGGAACGGCCGCAGAGAGGAGAAAAAGAAAGATCCTCAAAGAAAGTGACATCAATGAGAGACATATTTCTTGCGAGTCAATGGGTCAAAGCATTTATACCCTTTCTGACTCCAAGTATACCCTATAAAGACACATTTAATCGCCCGTGGACTAAGTTTATCATTACTCCCATCCAAAATTTGAACAAAGCATGTACAACCAAAAACTTTAGGTGGTAGAGGAAATGGATTATCATGAGGATACAATATAGTAAATGAAGATTTGTAAGATAGAATACGTGATGGTATACGATTAATAAGAAAAGTAGTAGTTAAAAGAGCATCACCCCAAAAATGTTTGGGTAGATGCATACCAATTAGAAGAGTGCGAGCAACGTCAAGAAGATGACGATTCTTTCGTTCTGCAATACCATTTTGTTGTGGAGTGCGAGCACATGACGTCCTAGACAAAATACCACGTTCCTGCAAGAAGGACAGAAAGGCAGTAGACATGTATTCTCCCCCATTATCAGAATGGAGGGATTTGATGGAACAATGAAATTGAGTGCGCACTTCATGATAAAACACTTTAAACGCATCAAACACTTCACTTTTAGATTTCAAAAGATAAATCCAAGTCATGCGGGAATAATCATCAATAAAGGTAACAAAATATTTAAATCCAAAAGTCGAGGTAACCGGAGCCGGTCCCCAAACATCCGAGTGAACCAAAAGAAAAGGTTGAGATTTCCTCCCAGAAGAGCTAGGAGGAAACGTAGCACGATGATGTTTAGACAATTCATAAATATCACAACATAATGGTTTAGTGACAAATAAGGAGGGAAACAAAAGTCTCAATCTAGCAATGGATGAGTGGCCTAAGCGGCAATGCCACCGAGTCATGGACTCTCGATCTAGAGAAAGGGTACTAGAAACGGCAACAGGTGTATCATCGAGAAGAAAAACGCCTCCTCGCTCATGCCCCCTACCAATCACTCTCTTCGTCTGTAGGTCCTGAAACAAACAATAAGAAGGAAAGAAGGTGATGGAACAATTGAGTGATTTAGTAAGAGAGCTAACAGACAATAAGTTTAATGGAAAACGAGGCACATGTAATACGGAGGACAAAGACAAGGAAGAAGAGAGGGATGGAACCAATCCCAGAGATGGGAGATTGGGTTCCATCTGCGACTGTGACATACTGAGTGGTAGATGAAGGAGAATAAGAAGAAAAGGATTGCAACTTACTAGTCATATGGGAGGAAGCTCCAGAGTCAATGACCCAGGAGGTAGGAGAGGATGACGCAAGAAGGGCGGTACTGACTGGGCCGAAGCTGCATGAGAAGGCTCGGGAAGATCCCGAATGTGAAGCCGCATAAGGGCATCATATGCCGCCCAGAAATGATAAGAGACTCCCACGAAGTCACGCTTTGTCGGGATGGAAGACTGTATCTCAGAAGTAACAGTGGAAGCAACAGAAGCAGCGGCATACGTACGACGACCATGTAGCTGCCAACAATAATCAACAGTGTGATTAGTTCCACCGCAATGTGAACAAATGCGGGAACCATCACGTCCACGTCCACGTCCACCACGACCACGAAGACCATGGGCGTCACGACCGCGATCTCCCTCCGGCCTCTACCACGACCAGCAAAACCAGGAGTGCGCCCTGAGCTCAAGGATGGTACCCGTAGACAAAGGGAGGACTGATCGCCAGCAAGATACGCCGAACGCTCGGGTGGCACAAATGAATGAGAAGGAAGAGTAGAGGCCATAGCACGCTGACACATGGCATAAACTGTCGTCAATGGGGGAAGAGGATCTGCGCATAACAAACGATCGCGAACGTGCAGATAATCGAACTCAACCCGACGAGGAATGCATGATCGAGTATCATCCGTTGCTTATGAGCAATGTCATGATCCTCTTTACATTTGGAAGGAAGAGGCTGATACATATCCAACTCATCCCACATAACCCGAAGCGTTGAGTAGTAGTCTTTTAAGGATCTGGAGTTTTGTTGAAACCGACCAATTTCTTGAATAAGCTGGAATACCCGTGAAAAATTTTGAGATTCCGAGAACATATCATGAAGCGAATCCCAAATGCCTTTGCCGAGGATAAAAACATCCGAGTGGCTAATCGAGGAATCCATGCTATTCAACAACCATGCAATAACTTGATAATTCTCCTTTGTCCAAGACTTGTAATATCTGTAGAGCTTGGGGGATCATCCAAAATATACGACAACTTGTCACGGGATCCTAAAAATACTTTTACAGATTGTGCCCATTGAAAATAGTTGTCACCATTCAACCTAATGGAGGTAATCAACAAGGGGTTGGGTTCAAGAGACCCTATGCCAAGAGATGAGGGCCCTTTGTCAGCCATAATAGAGTCCAAGAGAAAGAAAACTATGCCAAGAGACCATCTATGCCAAGAAGGACTGATTCAAACAACTCTATCTCCCTCAATCCTTCAAGATAACAAGAGATAAACTTCAAACAAACATCAATCATCAAAAAAACCAAGAAACGCTTGATCAAAGAGGCACTGTCGAACTACCATAACGCCCATTTGAGGTTTAAAACATCTCAAACATTGATCTTGAGTAAAAAATCCACCATGGATAGCTTAGGAGGAAGATTTCGGTCCATCTCAAGCAAAGAAACTAAAGAAAAGCTTACCGATTTGAAGTAGATCGAAGAAAAATGAAATCTGGAACCGATTTTCGAATTTCTCTATTTCACCCAAAAAACCATGAAAAGAGGTCTAATAAATTCTGGAAAAATCATGACAAATCTTCTAAAATCAAGATCTATCAAACCCCTAAACTTTCAGCTCAAACGGAGGCCATACGTCCGTTACAACGGCGTGGACGTCTGTTCTGGCTGTGACGTCGACAAGGTGACGTGTCGCTCTCAACTGTTGGATGCAGAATGCCTGGATCTTTGCTCTGATACCAAGTAGAGAAGGATTTGGTGAGGATAATGTGAAGAAGGGATGAGAATATTGAGAGAGAAGAAGAAGAAGAAGAGTTTGGGAGAGTTGATGTGTTTTGGGCTTACTTGCCCTAACACATACTATTTTATTATGATAAAGCATATAATACATTACAGGAGAATAGGGAAGTGTGAACATGCACTTACACAAAAAGAGCCCACAATACAATACACTAGCATTCTCTATACCCATCTCCTCCAAATCTCGAAATTGAAGCTCCCAATCCATGATTTTTCATGCAGAACATGAAAAATCGTGAATTTGTAACAATTTGACACTAATTTAGCATGAATTACATAAAATAAGAGCATCGAAATTCGAAAATGCTCACTAGATAATATGTGGGATATATCACACTACTTGTGTGTTTCGTATTGCAATGGTGGGATACAAGATATATCGTGGGATATATCAGCCGATATCATCGATATTTAAAACAATGGTTGGAACTTTTACCCAGTGATACGATATACAAGAGGAGTTATGGAATTCCCCTATATCACACAAAATATCGTAATGTATTGCTGATATGTTGCAATATATCGATACATTGTGATATTTTGCCCAAAAGCCTTCATAAAATTGCCCCGAATCATTGACACAAGCAATCATGGCGATATATATCAGCAATACATTCCCCCATGGAAAGAAAATTTGCACAAACCCCCCACAAAAAAAAATAAATCCTATGTTTTTATACTTGTATTGTATGATCTGTGAATTTACATGAACTCATTTGGATATAATTGCATCACTTTTTTCAGACAACGCATAGTTTACGACCATATACAAAGGAAACTTGTTGTGCACACTTGTGTTTTGTGATTTTTCTGAGTTCTAAGTGTGTTTTAATCATTCTGTTTCAACATATCCTAACTGAAAACTTTCATCATTTCCCAATGTTTCCTTCAAACAATGATACATTTGCCGAAAATTGCGATATGTCCCATGTGATACCAATATGTTTCCCTATCCGAAGGGTGTGATACATGCATCAATGCTGATATTTAAATCACTGCTTTTACCACAGATTTCTCTAAAAACAAACAATATATTATTTGAAGAAGGCTATGATAAGACCATTGCAGATCTTAAGGTTTCACCTCCACTCACGAACTGTCTTGTTGTTTAGGCTTCTTGAAGGTGTAAGAAAAAGACCTAGAGTAAAACTGGTTGGAAATGTGATCCTGTGGAGAATTTATAGATGTAACTCCAAACCTCTAGCACTCAAACAAGGAAACTTGGTGAACATCACCTTACGCTCCTGGAGATCCAGCTGGGGGAGCCCCATATACCATCCAATCCCATCACACATTCAATAAGGCCAGGACAAGTCATACCTTATAGGCCATGCAGATTTCTAGTGGGATGAGAAATTCAATGTCACATATTGCAAGAAATATAACTACTAACTAGATTTTCTTAATTTCTATTTGTATTGAACTATTAAATGGACTTAACCAGTTTTTAGCGAATGAACTAAACATGTGAAAGTTGGTTGACAGTTTGTTCATGAGAAACTTGTTCAAGGCATTATCCCCAGATGTCAACTAATCAGCAAGCAACTAACATCTTCAATGGAACTGTCAGATCTACCTGATGACAGGTACTTGTTGGAGAACTCTCTCATTGACATGATATAGGGTTTGAGTGGTGGTCCTTTTCAAACCTAAGGTTCTCATGTACTTGCACATGCTTTTGTGCTGGTGTCGATGTGATGCATCATTTCTACTGGATACTCCTAGGACACCTGTAGGATGTGGTTTAACCAAACGTTTGTTGTGTAAGGCTTTTATTTTCAAACTCTTACTAATTTCCTTATATAATGGCCATATAAAGATAAGGCAATGTTGTTAAGTGGCTTACTATAGAAAGCCTTGTAGATACAAATAGCTTTCTTAAATTTACCACGCCGGAGAGCCTAAAAGCAATACTTTGCTTAAAAAAACTAGCAAGTTATAGCAAGAGTGAAATGTTGAAACAAAAACTACAAAATATGAATACATACTATGAATGGGATAATCATAACATATGTCCAGAATTTTGAGATAACAGTTCCTTGTACCACGCCCATTTCACTATCTGTATCTCAACATCCTAATTACTAACTGTGACATATTTTTATTGGTTGCACAGTTAGGTGTATTTTTATCTTTTGAGTTGAATGAATGCCTAATAAGAACATAAAACTTTCTCCGAAGCTCTTCTTCCTTAGATAACACACTAACCCATTTCTTACTCCACATCATCATCATCAAAATAACAGTCCCAGACTCCCACCTATTTGGGTCAGCTTTTTCTCACGATTTCCTGGAAAAAGTTTCACAACCAGCTGCCCGCCTGACATCAACCTTAAGGTGCAGTTCAATTCTTTCTCCATTTAAACTACATTTATTGCATTTTAACATACAGCAAAAACAATTTAAAAATTACCACTCATATTTCATAACAACAACAATAGAACCAAGAAACCATTATGGGTCTTACACTAAATTTCGCCTAATACAGCATAAAATCTGTAGAATCTTTTGCAGTTGCTTCAAACAATGCCATTCTAATTACAAATTATTGATCCAACTTCGGTGTAAAAGGTTAAAATCAACCAGAAGAGATGGGTTATTCATCTTAGGCACTGTTTACTCCCACGCAAGAACCATCAAATAAATTGAAACATTATAACTCAAGCTAATGACTGTTTTCATCCAACAAATCGTTGTTAACTTTCGCTATTGAAAAAATTAAGGCCAAAAATTATAAATATACCAGACACTTACCCTTGGTTAGCCAAGAAAGAACCCAAATTCTCCAATATGCATCCAGCTTCACATACAAGTATACCACTGACCTGAAAAACATTACAAAACAAACTTTGAGAGAATAGTTCATCTATTAAGGGTTTTAGTCCATCAGTTAGTATGGTTTTCTAATGAAGTAATTTATAAAGTAACCAGTATGGCTTGACTCACATTTAGTTAGTTATTATAAGATATTTTTTAATTTTCCCCTATTCTGTAGGTACTTCCTGTGTATTTTCAGAAAGGGAGTTATTGAATCATATAAAAAGGTTTTTGAAAGAAATTATTCACCTACTTATCTCCTAATTGACTTAGGTAAAGTCAATTAGGTGTTCTTTCAAAGGGTTGAGAACAGATTACATACAAAGTCCAGATTAAGCAGAAGCTTTAGGGTTTTAATCTTCTCAACTGTAAGTTATAAATATGAATATTATAAATAAAAACAAAGAAGAGGTTATCTTTTCCTGAGGGAGAGATTCCCCAAAGTTAAAGTGATTTGTCAAATATGCTGAGTGTGATGCTCAATACGCATGGATTTGATGCTATGCCTATGCATGGTATGATGCTTCATATCCAATTAGTGTGGTTCTAATAAAATTGGGAGGTCTGATGCTATCCATATGTGAGTAAAATCTAAACATGCAAGTTAGTTGCTCCTTTGTTATCGAAATCGGTACATTATACTTGATCACTTTCTTGAGGGCCACTTGTATGCTCATCACGACCATCCAACAGTCACCCCTGCATCAATCCCATTTGTCGTTTGTTCCTAATTGAGGATTGGCGCTCTCCAGGCATTAGACGTGGGTCTATACTTTGTAATCACAGTCAATGGCATAGGCTTTGTCATATCTTTGAGGTCTGAAATTTTTCATTCTTGGGTCTCAAAAGAGCTCATGCTAAGCAATTCCAACATTAGAAATTAGAAAACCTATTAATAGTGCCTGACAACATACAAAAGAACCTCATGTACATAAGAATTTCCAAGTCTGCCTGGCTCAAATATTAAGAGTATGATGGGGACATCAGAGGACGTACTTGTGTGTATCAGAGACGGAGACGACCACCCACGTTAGCGCAACTTTCTTTATGGATGGGAAATGAGTTTCAGATGGGGCCCACCAAGCTATTTTGAAGACCCCACATACATTGGACGTGCATTAGGAAGACCCCACCTTGGGATGATACATGTGGGCTGCTTAGGAGATCATTTTAGTCATAGGATTTCTATTTCATGTCGATCCGACCATTGAATCTTATCGATCAGGCTTTCAGGCTACTAGATCTTTTAGATTTGGGCCCCTTGGACTCTGATCTTGTTTTCTTTATGTTTTTTGTTATTTTTAGGAGTTATTTGTTGGTTGAGATTGATAATATATGTTTTAGTTTTCTTATTTTGAATAATGGGCAACTTACTTAAGTGAGGGCATAGTCGAAATTATGCTGAATTTTAATTCCGATTTTTTCAAGTATAAAACCACAAGAGGAGTGAAGTTCCAACTCTGGTGAAGATTTGAGAAGAAAAAAAGAAGAGAGGAGCTCTCTTGTGTGAAAGAATTTTCCTAATTGTTTTCTACGGTGTTTTTGAAAAAAAAAAAAAAAAAGACCCTCCCTTCCAATTGAATTCTGGGAAGGTACAAACTTGTTTGGTAGTGGATTCCCCAAGGTATTCTTCTTCTTCTTCTTCTATTGTCTTCCTTTTTTCCTTCCCATTACAACCTTCTAAACCCTATCTCTTCAATTTCCTATTTTCCCCAATTTCTAAAAACCCTAATTCCAAAATCCTCAATTCCGATGAACCCTAATTTTCCTAATTTTAGATTTTCCCCTTTCCTAACCCTAATCATAAAACCTACAAATCTGTCCATTGGGTGTGGAACGTGCCTGTGCTAAATTGAAAGTTTCCTTCCGTTGGTCCTAATTTTAATTTATTTATGAGATTTCTTAGCATGCGGGCATGTGATTTAGGTTAAATCAGATTTTATTTCCTATTGTTTACTCTTAATTAATCAGTAGGTTAGCATCTTTTGTTAATTGAATTACTTTATAGACTCTTTCATAACCTCCACGTTGCATGCTAGCATTAAATTATGTGTCCTGCATCAGAGTAACTGAATATATTGAAGAGTTATAGAAATTAATGTTGCTAATTCTCAACTTAAGGAAAAAAAAAAAAAAACAAAGAAAGAAAGAGATTAATGTTGGTAACACTAATAAAAAGAAGAAGCACTGGTTCCTGAACAATATAAATACCGTAGCATTGAGGTATGGATAGACAGAACAAAGATAAGCATGCATTTGCTCTAGGCATTTTCTTTAATAATTCCCAATCAATAGCCGAGTGTACAATACTCATCAAACATACAGTTAAAACTGCCTTAAATATCGACTGAAAAAACAATGGTTCAAATATATCTGACAAGACTCAAAAGCAATACAGTTGGAACAAAAATTTTATATGAAGATATGTCAGGTGAATGGATGAGAGATTAATAAACCCAGAAGTAAAATGTTTACCTTGTCAAAAGAAATAGTGTTGTTCATGGAACCAACATTGACGATCACCTGCAAAAATATTTATGAAGGATGATTGTCACATATGAAAGAAATCCAATCAGAAAGGCAGATGATATTCAGTAGTATCTGCATTGTGAGTAATGGTGTCCTTTTGCATGCCTACATAAATATGCACATGCATCTAGGATGATGTCTAAAACATCTACAAGAATATTCAGTAGTATCTGCATTGTGAGTAATGGTGTCCTTTTGCATGCCTACATAAATATGCACATGCATCTAGGATGATGTCTAAAACATCTACAAGAATATGCAAGTGCAAGTCAAACAACCATCACTCAGTTCGACGAGACTAGAATCGCTTTGTCTACAACAAAGGTGAGCAGATACATGCACCAAGGATGCAACTTTTTTGTTACATGCATAATATTGCATAATAAATCCATATAGAAGCAAAAGAGTGGATAAAAATCCTATCAAATTTCAAAGAAATTCTAGGTTCGAAAATTAGAATGTAACGAGTTCTAATGCTAGGACCATATGGTCGCAGTGTCACACGTATAAAGGTCCCACGTGACAGTAGAATGGATCCAACTTGCCAACAGTAACTTATGATGCAACCATACAGGTTTCTACAAAAATCTATTCATCAAAAGTTCAAACATATTACCTCATCAAAAACGGGCACACTCCCACCAACAAGACCAGTATTACCACCTTGCGGAACAACAGCCAATCGTCTGGAATTACAATATTTAAGAATCAGAGATACCTGTAAAATAGTGTATTTGTAATAAGCAGATAAATTTCCGTAGATATAGTTGCTCAATGCATTATTTTTCTTCACAATCTCAAAGGGCATCATTGGCAAAAAAGTATGAACCTAACAAAAGCATGACATTTCTAGTCTTCATAGAGAGAAACACTGCCTGTTGACGGTGATTTATAAGGCATCATTGGAATGTCAGGAACAGAATGCTGGCATCTTAGAATAACCAGTAAGAAGCAGGAGCTTTCAAAAAAAAAAAAAGCCTTCAAATAGAAATACGGGACTAAAAGTTTTCTTTGATATGTCAGAATGAAAGAAAGTACATTTTTTCTTATAGGTAATCTGTTAACACCATAACATTTAGAATGAAAAATATCCACAAAGGAAATTGTAACAGCCTGGATTTTTGCCAACCTGGAATTAGACGTCCTTAGGCAATGGGTCGATCCTAACACCTTATTAACTTGTCAGAACTGAATCCCACAGTCTAAAACTGCTTATGAACCCATTTCCTTCACAAATCCAACCCTTCACCGCCTTACTCTTTTAATTTTCCTAAGTACTTTCACCCTAGGCACTATCTTAAACTAGTTAAGTATTATAACCTGGATCACCTTATATACAAACTACAAAGGCCAGAGTACCACCTCGACCAGAAATCACTTAGGATTAAATCCTTTAGAAATGAGACAAAGTAACTAAGTGCTAAACTAGATTAGCTACGAAATCCGTTTGAATTGCTTTAAATACGATCTGCAAGACTCAAAACTTGTGGAATCAGAAGGTTACCCTAAAACCAGGATCAAACTCATTACATCGGGAGCACTTTGGGTATAGTGTCTAGATCGGAGTCCGAATAATACGAAGTTAAGGACTTAGGACCGCCTCGGCCCAGGCTTGACAACCATCAAATCAAATCCAAACATTGTCCCACGGTGATTGGCTTGAGTCCGGAGCGAGAGAGTGTGAAAACACTTGTTTCTTTACAAAATAAATATCTTGAATAGTATCTGAGACTCGCTTGCGGATCAGTATTAAGCAACCAGACCGTCAGAATCTGACCAAATTACACCCTCGGATCAGGAAAAATTTCATACACATTTACATGTACTCGGACACATTTACATGTACTCGGAATCTCCGATCGAGACCCACTGACCGTCGAACTGAAACTGGTCCGCCACGCGTGATCTGAGAACCCTACTGGAATGAAAACTTAATAGTACGTAGATCGGTGTTAGTAAGCTTAAGTCCGACCTTTGGCTCAAGGAGGCCCGCAGTCCTCGTTGGTGAAACTACCCGCTTTGGTTATAACCTAAGTATACTTTGACCTGGAGTCTATTTCGGTGAGTTTTTAGGCTATATAAGGACCTTAAACCCTCTCTCATTGCAGCCATACGAATTTGAGAAAAACCCTAGGAAAAGAGAGAGAGTGAGAGAGAAGTGGGAGATTCTTCCCTGTAGTTCTTCAACCAGTATCCAAGCTCAACTCGACCCAGCTCCTTCATCGCTTTCCCGTGACTCCGTTTCTAGGTAAGAAACCCTAACCCTAATCTGTTTTGGGGTTGTTTAGGTTGTAGGTTATGAAATAGCTAACTTATTTCATTCTATAGATTGCCAAACTGCCGAATACGGAAGCTTAGCAAACCTATCAACTCCGTTACGATTCTACGACACAAGGTGAGGACTTTAGGTGTACAGGTTACGGTTTTCAACGCTTTGATGTCGGATAATGATAGATTCATGATCTGCATGCTGTGCACATGTACAAAGTGTTTTCAGATTAAAGTTGTAGAATATGGAATTTTACATATTCTAGGTATTCGTAGAAAATACCGTAACGTATATTTTTGAAATGTGTTTGACATGATTATTTGTTGTATGGATATACGATATATGGATAAAATACTTATTTGGTGAATGGATTAGCCCAAATACATGTTTTACTAATATAAACTATGTATGTAGAAATATTGTATGTAGAAAGTCGTATACATATGTATTTTAGAGATGTGTTTGCCATGATTATTTGTTGTATAAATATATTATATGTGCGTAAAATATTTGCTTGGCGAAAGGACTCGCCCTAATACATGTTTGCTAACATACACTAAGTATGTTGAAATAGTGTATGTTAAGTGTTCGTGAAAATGCTTGTGTGAGTAAGTGTTTGGATGTTGATGCCTTAGGAGGGTGTTGAGATGGGATTCTCAACTACCTTAGAGACATGTATGATTTACTCCATGAGGTTGTTTACTTAAACCGCTTACTTGTGAAATATATGTGTTTGTATTCCTATTTAAGTAGTGCTTTATAACTGCTCTACAACGTATTTTATAACATGCTTCAGGACATGCTTACTTACATGCTTGAATTACTTAGTTTATCATGCTTTACTCCACATGCTACGAATAAGGTTTGATTGAGTTTGGGACTATGTCTATAGTCCAGACAGTTGGTACTAGACTTGAGATCGTGGTTGAGTTTCATGTCGCCACGTAAGATGTGTTTGACGAACCCGAGTCGTACGTCAGTTGGCGACAGTGGTTAGGCCACGCAAAGTGCTTATGCACTTCATGTCGTCCAATTGATTGTGCGCTCGAGCTAGTCGGGCTCGTCATGTAACCCGATGTGTCTAATATATGTTCACCATGTTTGGTCGCATTCTTGCTTGAACCAAAGGGTACCAAACTTACCAGTGAAATCCCTTTTAACCATGGTACTCGATCCATTAAGACTCATGAGCCGGGCATGGTGGTATGGGACACCGTGGTCTTGGGCCATGTCGTAGTGACCGGTGAGCAACTGTACTCGTGAGCCGATTATGGTGGTATGGGACACTATATTCGAGGAAATGTCGGCCTACACTACTTGATGGGTGATGGGGGAGTGGTGCCACGATTCCGTGTATGACCACAGCGACCCGACCGTATCCGGTGTAGTGACCTCGAGCATACTCTAAACCTACGGTGAGGCGTCGAGCCTTCTCCCAGTAGTAAGTATAAGCTAGGCTGTATTGATAAGGTGATGGGAGAGTGGTGCAACGATTAGTGTAACGTACACAGAAAGTGTGCGGCGACCAGAAACACACCATCGTATGAGATTATGCAGGACCGACGACCCAGAATGGATCATGTTTGGGAATGATACAAGGGAGGTACCTTAGTTTCCCAATCCTGCTTGTTTGAAATAGAATAAAACTCGGTAATCATGCTCATCATGCATTGCATGTTCTGGAAGATGTAGCCCGAGGGATGAAAGCATCGCGAACGAAGAGGGTGTCGCATGAGGGAGTATGTCGGTGAGGGCATACATCATGACAAGATTCATACTTGCATTAATAAGAGTAGTTAGGAGTGTTTGAATTTACTGCTTTATCATTACTGCTTGACTGAATTGATAACATGTTAACCTATGCCTTATTGTTCCACTGAGTTAATCACTCACTCCCACATTATGGGACGGTGTTGTACACACCAACCAGATTTGTTGAGTTTCAGGTGATGGCGATGCTTATGAAGCAGAGCCGGACTACTACTATGATGTTGAGGAGGAGTTCTCCTACATGTAACTCTCTGACAGGTCTATGAAGACCTGGTATTGTAATGACGGGGCTATGGTACTTGGGCTAGAAGACATTACACTTACACATTTGGTATATTTTAGAAATATACTTGAAATTTATTAACTTGGTAATGTTATCACACTCTGGAGACTCACCACAATTTTTATATTTTATATATCTATCACAATCTTCCGCTTGCAATATAACTGTCTCTGGAGTATGATATGTTGTTTGGCTTAATCTCACTCATGTTCAATACACGAATACAGTCAACATTCAATTCATCATTCATTTTGTTGCATAAGTGATGTTCTGGAACTCGGGAGTTGAGTTTATGCTCGACCCCCGATTTTCAGGATGTTACAGAAATGTTAGGAAATTTCCGTTTTCTATAGAGTTTCGGTTTACCACCAAATTCTAGTTATCAGGGCTTCTTCCTATACATATCTAACACTCTTGATGATCAGAGGAGCATGGAGAAACACAATCCACATTAAGTGGGCTAGTGTTTAATGTGGTTTCCCACTTCTTTTGTCTCAAGTAGTGGTTGAGATACGAATTTGAAGGTCCCATTCTTATCTAAACCACAGTTCAGTGGCAGCACATCTGGTCATCCTTGGGAATAGTTAACACCCAAACACCAAACATATGCTGACCTTTTCAATTGTATCTTACATGCTCAAGAGGCAATCAAAATCCTTCAGCTATGACCTGCAAACAAGACCCATAGTAATGTAGACCATGATCCTAGCATCTCAAATCCTGACCTTGATCAGAGCAACTTCTTCAATGTGAAATGAAAAGACTTTGATTATGTCGCCACTTGGACATTTGAGTGCAAGAATAAGAATTCATAGAGACAAGTCTTTCTGAGCAAGAAAGAGATTAAAATACCACTGCACATTGATATGGGATAAAAATATATAGAGGGATGTATGGGATAAAAATGTATAGAGGGATAGGAAAAGGTGTAACATGCATGTGGAGTAACTAGGTCCACCAATCCCAACTTCAAACCAAAGAGTGGAATGGCCCAAAAACGAAATGATAAGGGGCTTATCCGTCCTGTATCGGCTGAAATTTTTTGTGGCGATATATATATGATAAGATACAACCGATGAAGTCATTTTGAAACCATTTTTTAACATGCTTCCCAGTTCCCACAGAAAGTGTTATTCCAAGGCCTTGGGAAATGTGCTGGAAACCATCTTCATATATGGAGACTAATGGGCCCATTTATATAGAGATAATCTCTCAAAGATGCACATCAGCATTAAGATCACATTTATATACCAAAAGGCAACATAAGATTGATTGAACAACGAATTTAAATATGCTTCCCAATGTATTAAAAGTCTTCTCAACAAGCTTACATATTTAAAGTCAACAGCCTCTCCAAGATAAAGCAGTTGCAATAAGTGCGTGTGAACACTAGTGATTTGAAGCCAAAAAAGCATAGGGTATCTGAATAATTCCATAAAATACCCTCAACTTCAAAGTCATATGTTTTGTCCAGAAAGAGGAAAACTATTACTATCAATAAAATACTAGTGAAGGAGAACCAAGTTCTTATGAACATCAGAGATGATCTTCATGAGCCCAAGAAATTTCCAAGGAGATGGTAGAGTTGAATACAGTAGTAATGCACCAAGAAGGATAAAGAACAGCCACAGAGCTTTAGTCTCTCCCCTGATCAAACTCTTTCACAGAACAATAGAATTAAAGGGGGAAAAAAAAGTACAAATCAAGCATCCAACGAGTCTCACATGGTATGGTCACTGAGAAATGATTTAGCAAAATTGATTATTTTGCATAAGATGGCATCATCTTTTTTTTAATGACGTCAGGGTGTCCTCGCCCCATTTTGAGGCAAGACTATTCCCTACAGATGCATGCAATCACTCGCAAACCACGTGCACTAGGTAATCCTAGGGAGGGGAATCGAACTTGCATATGTGGAAAGCATACCCACAGTGCTTGCCGTTCACCCAAATCCCGTGCAAGTTGCATAAGATGACATCATCATACAGGCTTTCCAACTGATCCATGTCTAGAACGAGTGCACCTTATGCCTTGTATTCCCTTTCTTTACTAAATTGATATATTCAGTTGAATAGATGGGATTGAAGACAGACAAATAGATGGAAACAATAGGGAATCAAATATCTAAGAACACAAAACATGGTGCTCATCTAATTAAACATACACGCACACATACACATATATCGAACAGCTCAGATTCAGTAAAGTTCCCTTAATAAGTGATCTAGTAGACACAAAATATGGTGCTTATCCGACTAAACAAGTAAAAATACATGAGCATGCATGCATGCACACAAGCCAGCACCCAAGCACTCACACATGTACACACATAATATAGGGGAATGCTAACATTCCACCTTCATGGGGACATTAGCATTGTCTGCAATGCTTTTAGTTGACACGTGGGATGGCAAATCATTGATCCAGACCATCCATTCAGATGCCAATAGGCAGACCGGTGTGCAAAAATAATACCCATTAGATGATCCTAACCTTTTTTTTAAAGCCTTTTTGTTATAATCATCCATTTTTTATGAGCAATAGGTCTGATTGTTACCATCATCGAATGAAAGTTCTTACGAATCATAAGTTGTCAATGGTTGGGACTATAAATAGATGTTTCAAGACGATGATTTGACCAATTTAGTTTTCTGTCCCATCATCATTGCCCACTTATCATGCTATTGATCAGATGGTAAGGATCATCTAATCCTCAGGATTTTTGCACCAAGGTCTGCAGCTTGTGGTACGAACTAAGGATACTCTGGATCAATTGGCAGTACCACGTGTCAAAGAAAAGTCTTGCGGATGTTACTAACTTCACTCTAAAGGTGGGGACCTTTAGCATTTCCCATGCGTGTGCGTGCATGTATGCGTGTGCCCACACACAGACACACACATAAAGCTGAGTTCCCTATTTGAAACAAACAGAACTTCCCGGTCATGCACTGAATTTGTACATGAGGGGCCCAAGGTTTGTCCAGCCACTAATCTGATGGACACCATCATGGATGGACCATGGCCAAAAGATCTCCTCAATTGGCCAGCTCTAACCTTTCCAATGTTTGCATGCAATTGCATGGTTAAGAAGACATGCACCAACAATCCACATTCAATAGAGAAAAGACTTCAGATTCGATGGTTAGGATCTTCCTATTTGTGAGACTTTTTGGGCATGGTCCATCCACAATGGGGCCATTTGATCAATGGCTTGGATAAACCAACAAAGTGCAGCACACATACAAACTTGCTGCACGACAGGAAAGTTCCCTGTTAGTAACACACAGGAAACCCTGCTTCTTGATTTATTTATACTGTGCATATATGTAATGTATGTAATTTTATTTTTTAAGGATGTATGTGCTGAGAAGATAATTTCTGGAAAATGAAAGCTTAGATGAATTATAGCAATTGATGGCAAATATGAAATGAAATTATAACTAGGGACATAAACAAAAACTACTATAACCAATAACCAATGTTGTCAAATGGCATAAGCAATTGCACGCGACCCAAGGGGGTAGTGCGAATATGCGATCGCATAGCCTCCAAAACTTTTTTGGTTAAATAAATATTTTTAAAAAAAAATCCTAAAAATAAGGAAGTTTGGAAAAAAAAAAAATATATATGTAAAAAATACTACAAGCGTAGGGGATTTTTTTAGAGTTTTCTTACGAATTTCATTAAAATTTTGTTATATTTATTACATCTATTAGACTATTAGACTATAACAAGTCAACTAACAAGCACTTAAATGAATGCATTTGCTCAAAAATGTGATTAAAAAAAAAAACAACATAGAAATTTTATTGATGAGGTTTTGAACAAGGTAAGAGAGTCAAGAGAGAGTGAGAGGAGACTAAGAAAGTAGGAGTACTAAGTCTAAGAGAGAACGAGAGTGAGTAAGACAGTAATAGAGTTAATTTAGTTAAGAGGAATGAGAATACTAAATTAGAGAGAGAGAGAGAGAGAGAGAGAGAGAGAGAGAGAGAGAGAGTCAGCGAGTTAAGAGAGAATGAGAGTATTAGAGTAACAGAGAGTAAGAGACTTAAGAGAGATTGAGAGTATTAGAGAGAGGTAGAGAGGAGGTAAAACAGCAGAGAAAAAAAATGAAGCCACAAAAAAAAGGTCTTCTAACCATTGGGACATGATGCATTATGAAACCCAAAAAAAAAAGGTCTTTTGACCGTTGGGACATAATGCATAATCGCATAATTGCGACTAAAGCGGTTGCCATGGTGTGTCATAACGGCTGTTACAGGGCCATAAAGGCCGTTGCGTAAAGGTAACATGGCCACGATTACACTTTACAAGGTCGTAATGGCCTTTATGGAAAAAATGACCCGTAATGGCCGTTACAGCTCCCATAACGGCCTGTTATGCCCCCCATAAAGGTCGTAATGGCACAGGTTTTTCAGGTTTTTTTCTTTCAATACAAAAAGACATTGTAGCCTGTATCGTAAAGACGGTGGTGGCTGTTACGACCACTGTTATTGTTATGGAATACCTTGGCAGTCGCACATGGCTTTCTGTGACCACATAACCCAATGGTACAAAAATATTGGCATATGGGGTCCCTGGTCTCCAAATGGCATATGTGATCACATAATTGCTTATGCAATCACATATGACAATACTAACTATAACTAAGGTACCTTCACTTGAACTAGAAAAATGCCCACCCTTGCCCAATGTAGTTTCTTTTGAGCTGTCCTCAGAACCATTTACCTTTCAGTAAGCAAAAAAGAAAAAAGAATCCACGACTCTGAACACTACATTACCAAATTCTATTTGAAGCGTTATCACCAATTGAAAAGTCTCCCAACATGTTGTTTTTGTTAAAAATTACAAGTATAAACAGCATACAAACTTGATATGGCGTAGGACTAAAAACTTTATACGATACCAAACCACATTTTACACCATGATTAAGCAAAGCTGTTAGACCTTGCTATAGCTTATTAATGAAAATTCTTGGCTCAACTACAGCATTTCTTTGTGGCTACTGAGGGCATTAAGTCCAGTGAAGGATGCATAGGCAAGAGAGTAATTTTTAGGTCAAAATATAATAAAACATTTGTAAAATCAGAAAACACTGTTTTGTTTGTGAAATAGCATCTGGATCACATGGTACAAGGCTTTGCGTATGGTTAGAGCACTATTTTTCTTCAAAATGGTATATGCTGTTTTGGAATGCACAATGTAGCAGACAAAGGTTCGCCAAAAAAAAAAATCAACGGTTTTTGTCAGGGTTTCATCTGGACTTGATATCTGCTCTTCCCTCCAAAGAGGGCGCTCACTAACCAACACGACTCTAGAGCTGGATGCAGCCAGAAGTTTAACTTCAACGTGAAAAAACCAAAGTCCTTTATCATATGCAATCATAAAACTGACCAGGAATCCTACTAAATTGTGGAATAAAAGAAGCCAAAGTTTCCAGATGGAACTTAAGAATTAAAAGAGAACATTACGGGACAAGTAGACAACCATAGTAAAGAAAAAATATATATTTTTACTTGCTCAGTGCTCCTAGGCTGGAGCAACAGCTGGCTCGAGCCTCTGTATTTCCTCATCCAATCCATATTTGCAGTTGACAACGTATCTGGGTCCTGAATGACATTTTTCTCTCCCAATATCTCCTTAAAATAGCAAATGTCGTCAGGAGTTAATGTTGAGAAGGATGGGTTCCTCTGAATTTTTGTGGCCTCTGAACCAAAAGATCTGTAATGAATTCTGTAGGTTCCATCTGGTCTCATTGCTAGAGAAGATTGAAGGATGTTGTGGTGATCTCTTAATAAGAAGCAGCATAGCTGAGTATACTTCTTTTGATGAAGTTCTAGGGACGACTTGGTCGATGGACCACAGCTGTTTCCAAATTTATAAATTGAACCTGTAGATGATGTATGAAATAAGTCAACAAAATCAAAAGAAAATGCCTGACTATATTCTCTCTTCTTGTACTTCTCTTTTGAAAGGAAACAATAGACTTGCAGGACATATAATAATCAGATTCTAGTTAAGGACTTTCATTAACATATTCTGGTACATCTCTTGCTAGGAAAAACAATGAGGTGAAAGACTAGGTTCATTCCAAATCATAGGTATCCGTAAAAGAGAGAGGATCCACTGTATCTGAGTTACATATCAAGCATGCAATACCTGTATACAGTATACACAATACACATGTACAAGATCTGAACATTTCATCTTCTGGGCCCTACAATGGATGGGGCAACCCTGAAAATAATACTGGTTGGGTTGATCGTGGCTACTGATGGGACTTCTAAGTTCAAAGAATTACAAATGGGCAGTCAGAAAAAAAAAAGTCCAACCAACACCCAATCTTAGATGGGAAAAAAATCCTCCACTTGATAGTCAGGAACACCTAAATGCTGTATTTTATTTTTTTTATGCATGGTCTATCCACAGCAAAGCACACTAGATGAACAGCCAGGATCTTGTACATGTCAGCAACATGTCTGGATATTGAATGCTTGATAACTAACTTCAATATTAGCATTTAGTATAGGATGCTTCTCTACTTAAAAACAGAAGGCAGGAAAAAGGTGTTTTCCTTTTTTGTATGCATGAGAAACTGAAACAAGCAAGAATAAGGCTCTAAGGGAAGACCTACAACTCTCTATTTTATCCTTTAAGAGGCCCTTAGTAATGGATTTGTTTTATGGGTAAGCTGGGCTCATACCAGAGACCTCAACGTTAAAACATGTGTTATCTATAATCTTTATACCTGTCCTTCTGGGGGGGCCATAATAGTAGAGTAACCTCACAACATGTAATCAAGAGGGACTCATCGAATGATTCTAAGCCCTCAGAATTATCTGCATTGTCAATGAAGTATGATCTAGAATCAGTAAGATTATCAAATGATTCCAAATAGATGTAGCGTCTAGGTTGAACATTTTATTTGGTCGTGAAATGAGAGAATCTGACAGGACAGCTTATACAATAGCCAATAAGGTTGTGTTGAGATTCACCTAGACTTCTTTGACTCTTTCACGATGTAATATTTTCCTTTCACACTTGAATGAATTTTCCGTTCAGATAACTGTTGATCTTACAGACAGCATGCATGTGGACATGGCGTACATGTAAGAGATCACAGTAACCTAATCAGATGATCCCCAATGGATGTGAAATAGTACAACATTCCAGAGTCTTGGATAATCCTAACCACTGGATTTGAGAAAGAAGATGGACATGTTGGGAAAATCCGGCAGTAAGGATTACTCGACCGGCCAAAATGAATCACTTGTATATCGAACAGGTGTTCCTGGTTCTTGTTCCACTAAAGTACACATACAATCAAATACACCAATTTGCATCAAGTGAGATAAAGGAGTAAAAGCCTGACACCCATAGGTTTTTTCTTTTTCATTTATTTATCAACGGAAATGAAATTTCCATTAGCACATATTAGTGTATTATAAAAGGAGTTCATCACATCCCATAGAAAATTGCAATGTTGCATGTGATTGAAACAAAAGGTCGAATATACACGACATATGCCAAGATGTTAAGGGGAATGACCCATCACCTTGGCTTTAGGTAAGGGGCATTTTCCAAGGGCAAAAATGTATTTTCACTTATGTCTCCAAGTTAAGGCATGTTATAAAAGCTAGAAGATGTTCATTTCTCTTTGGAGCCCAGAGGGGTTTTCCCTTGTGCTAGCAAGATGGAGAAGAGAGAGGGAGAGAGGGTTTCTCTCAAGGGGAGTGTTCTTCAAGGTATTTATCTCATGGATCTAAAGGTGGAAGGAAACAGTGAGATGGTTTTCCCAAAGGTTCTCATGGTGTCTAAGAAGAGGTGAGGGATGTTTATGTTTGTTCATTATATGTGAGCAATGCTTCTCGTGTATCTTGAACTCTCCTTGTTTTCTAGTGTAATGATTTGTCAATGCTTCCTCATGGATGTAGCCACAATATGACAGACCATGTATATCTTGTCTCTTTCTTTAATCATTTTCATGTATGCCCAAATCTATGATGATTAATATTTCACTTTTTTTTCGCACGGTCACCTACACACACGGTCGAAGAGCTTCCTCAAGTGGGAGCTCGGCATTGTTCCAAGTATCGGATATTATCTATATTATCGGTAGTATCACCAATATTATCGGTATTGCCAGCTCGGTGATACTGATAACATTGGTAGTATAAAAAATTCCGGGTATCGGCAATATATCATCGATATATCGCTAAGTATCGTCAATGTATCGATATTGCCAATATTTTCGACTGTGTTAAATTCCAAGTGTTGCTTGTGTCACCAATGCATGTGCGATATTTCAATAATATCGCCAATGTATCACTAATATATTGATATGGCCAAAAATATGTTTATAAAAATTTTTTTTTAAAAAAAAAATCCATTTAAATTTTTTTTATATCAATGCATGGTTGTATGTGAAATGTTTGCATGTGTGTATATGTATGCATGAATGGATGGATGGATGGATCATGAATGTATGTATGTATGTATGTATGTATGCATGGATGGATTGATGGTTGGATGGTTATATGGATGGACGGATGGATGGATGTATATATGTGTGTATGTGTGTATGCATGCATAAATGGATGGATCATGCATGTGGGTATATATGTATGTGTCATTATATCTATGTATGTATACATATATGGATGGTTGGATGGATCATACAAGTGTGTTTGTATGTATATAAGTGCATGCATGGTGGATGGTTGAATTGATGAATGTATTGATGCACCACTTTCCCCATGTTTCCTCAATGTTTCCTTAAGTCAAGGATACAAACTTTTAGGCCCCCATTAAAGGGAAACTTATTATTTAATTCGTAAATCTACAAATATATGTCTTCTTTGCTGTTATTTGATTCTTAAATGTGCAAATGTATTTAGTATCTCCTAAAGTTCATTGAAAAATTCCACCATTTTCCCCATGTTTTCTCAATGTTTCCGTAAGTGTTACAAGCTTTTAGGCCACCATCAAAGAGACTTATTATCCGTACACCTTTTTTTTTCTTTTTTTCTTTTTGCAATTATTTGATTCCTGAATATGCAAATACATGAATTTTAGCCTCCTGAAGTTTCATTGAGAAAGTCCACCATTTTCCCCATGTTTCCCTTAGTCAACAATACATTTCCGGGTATTGGTCAACAATACATTTCCGGGTATTTGTGATAATATCGGTTATATCGATACATGGTTTCATATCCCCTAACAGTGATAGATGTAACAATACTAATACTATGCACACTAGAGCTCGGTTCATTTCCCAGGTTGGTGGTGATGGTGAGGTCCCTATTTTTGCTACTATAAATGGTATTAGAGCTTTATGGTGATGTGTATGGTTTTGATCTTGTTTGTTTTTCGATTGGAAGAACAAGGGTGAAGATGTTGGTTAAAAGTTTCAAGTGGAGTTGTAAATGGTGAAAATTGACAATTCAAGATGTGAGAACTCAGTGGATTTATTGAGCTCTTGATCCCCTTCTAAGGAAGAGGTGTTTATATTGGCTTTTCTCGGGCTTTTCTAAGAATGGATAACAGGTGTCGATAAGGTTTTCAAAGTTTTGCCTGCAACGATATAGTCATGGAAAGGGGATTCTCTTATGGCGGGCTAGTCACGGAAAGGAGTAGATCTATAAGGTGTTCAATCAAAGCGAATGGTCGGGGCTTCGAGGTTAAGAGCGAGAAGTGTTGGGGATTCATGAGGCATACATGACACCTCAAGAGTATGTTCAAGAGGTGGATCGAGAGGCAACATAAAACCATTGGCAATAGGGAACAGGGGAAGGTCAAATGCAACGTGTGAGAGAGAAGGTGAGGAGGAGAAAGGAGCAGTTGCAAAGGGTTAAGGGAGGAGGGGTGGATCGACTGAGAGTGGTGCAAGGGCTGCAAGAAGAAGCAAAAAGTGTGGGCAGAGTTGGGTTAAAAGTGGAGAATGGTAGGTCGTTGTGGAGGGTGGGGTTTGCCATTAGAGAGAGGGTTGAGGAGAGGGGAGGGGGAAGGGATCGGATTCAAAAGCCATTTAAGGGGAAGGGGTGAGGACAAGGACAGAGAGGAGGAGAAGAGGACTCGGGATGGGAGTTTTAGTATTGATGTGAGGGTAGAGGAAGAGGAAGAGAAATGGGTTGAGGTTAGGAGGGAGAGGATATGATGAGGACATCACTTTTTTTTTTTTTTTTTTAAAGGAAAGGTGGGATCCCGCCTGATATATATTGATAAGAGAGAATGTACATCTTGTGGATTCGGGCAGGCCCCATAGGAGGACAGGCCACACCTATCATATGAAGAAAGCATATTAAAGGAAGAAGGTAGCATGAGCTGAAATTGGCCACAAAAAACTGCTAACAAGCTAAAGTCCCCCAACCAAAGCAGAGAAAAAACACCTAAGATGAGGGCAAAACGCCAGGCCGGATGAGAAGGCCAAGGCGAGCTGCCCAAAAAACCAATCGACGCGCAGAGGTGAAAACTGGCAAAGGCCATCCCCAGCGCAAAACCGAAGGAGGCCATTGAAGAATTGCAAGTCAGCCAACCCCCGTCTTGGGTCTAGAATGCCTAAACTGACCAATGCTAGCTTTGTCAAGGAGCAGGAAGCCTCTAATGAGCCTAAGGTGGTCTCTCAGCGCAAGGAAAAGCCTATTCGAGGTGCCAATACTAGCAAATTTGGCAAGACCGTCGGCCATAGAGTTGCCCTCCCTGAGCATGTGGGAGAAGCGGATGTTAAGGGGCTGGATGAGCTGCTGGATGACTCCCAAATAGTACCAGATGTTCCAGCTGTGGGAATGGTTGGGATTGACCACCACATCGAAGACCACACGAGAATCAGTTTCAACTATGATGTTAGACAGGCCTCAGTCTTTGCATAGAATTAAGCCATCAACAAGTGCATGGGCCTCAGCTATTGTGTTGGAAATTGAACCATAGCTATTATGGAAGGTGAAGACGAGGTTGCCTTGGTGATCTCTGCAGATTCCACCACTGCCCCCCTCCCCCGGGTTACCTCTCGCTGAGCCGTCCACATTCAGCTTAACCCAACCTGACGGAGGTTTCCTCCAAGTGATAACTTGGGCCCCTTCAAAGACTGAAGGGAAGCATATATCCAAACCCAATGATCCCCTGATGTACTTTCCCTGAATGGAATATATGTCGAAGACTGCGGACATCACTTCACGTACACCTTTGCGTACGAATCAGAGGAAGAGGCGGGCTGCACCGATTTCTCTGTGGCTAGGCGACTACCCATGATCATGTTGAAGACCCCACACTAAGAAGATGTACATGGGTTGCTTTAGGGAGTGATTTGGACCGTCGAATTCGAGGGACATGACAATCAGGCCTTTGGATCGCATGGATCACATGATCGGGCCATTGATCGTGGATCGTTTTCATCATTATTGGATATTTTTATCTTTTAGGATTTAGTTTATAATTTATTTATGTTTTGGACACCTTATGAGTGATTTTATTTGATATTTCATTAGACTAGGGTTATTTTGGTCAAAATTCCTGAGATAGAGTTTAAATTGTAATTTTGAAAAGTTCTTGAGGTTATAAACGAGAGGGGACGTGTGACCTCTCATTACTTTGGTTTTGAGAGAGAGAGAGAGAGAGAGAGAGAGAGAGAGAGAGAGAGAGAGAGAGAGAGAGAGAGAGCTCCTTGTTTTCTTCTTCCATCTTCATGTGGTGTGAGGGTGACTTACATGTGAATTGGAAGGAATATCGGTGCGAAGCTTATCTTCATCAATGGAAGTGTGAAGCTTCCTTCTATCCCTCACACTCTCATCTCTTCATCAACAAGCGAGGTATTCTTCCACGTTCTCCAATTTTCACTCTCCTTCATCCTAAGCCATCAACATCCTCCCGATCTTCATCCTTTATACATCTTAACCCTAAACCTAGAAATCCCAAATCTTCCTATTTCCCCAAATTACCAAACCTTAGTTCTTCACAACCTTCAATTGAACCCAAATCCCTACATTCCCTCCATCCAAAACCCTAATTCTCTTATCCTAAACCCCTTAAACCCTTACCCAATCTACCCCATTATCCCTAATTCCAAGTTTGTCCCCAATTTCCCTAAACCCTAATTTCACCCTAGGTAGTATTAGACCTTCCCTTTTGGAAATAGGCTTACCCTATGCTATTTGGATGTCCCTACATCCATTGGATCCTAGTTTCCCTTATTTAATGGTCTTGTAGGATGATGCTTTGTAACCTACGCTTGAATTATGCATAATCTCCTTTTGAAATTTTGGTATTTGTGATGATGGTAACAAGTTTTGTGATTTTTATTAATTAATTTAATTTTGCTGGTTGATCTCACACAATATTTGAGTTCATGCATCGGTCCTACACCAGGACAGTACCGAAAGGGAGAAATAGGAGTGAGGGAAGCAAGTCTTCTTAGAACTCCCAACTATATTTGTAAAAAACTTCCCAAGAGGAGTGATCACAGATGCACATCATCAGGGAGTTTGGTAAGATCGGGAAAGAGAAGCAGGTGTTTATCCCTCGATTGAGGGGCTCTTCTCAAGGCTTCGCATTTGTGAGAATGGAGAGGGAGGAGGAGAAAAGGACAGTGATCGTAGCGTTGAACAAAAGCTAGTTCGGGGAAAGACATCATGGGGTATAGAAAGCAAGATACGGGCTGAAGGTTATGAATCAGGTTGGCCCTCAACAAGCAAAGGGGTGAAAGAAGAGCAACATGGGAGAAGAGAGGAAGGTCGTTGGGGCTGATTAGGAAGCCAAAGGAGAGGAGACTGCTCAGGGATGAACCAGATCTTTTAGTGATGTTGTGGCTATAAAAGCCTCGAGTTAGGCGGCCGAAAAGGGGGAAAGCTCGAATGGGGGGGGGGGAGGGATTGGGAGCCAAGGATCAAGAAGAAGTAAGATGGGTATAAAGGGACACAGAGGTTGTTGGTCCGGTGGTGAATGTCCACCCAATGGATCTCAAGAATGCTCGGCCAACATTCCAACGGTGCTTGGCGGCCATAGTCAATGCCAAAGCTTCATTGAAGCGGTGGGAGCATGGCTCGAGCAGACCGACAAGCATCTCAACAAGACGGAGGTTTTGGTTTCACTCCGATCGTACGCAGAGTCGATAGGAGCTTATTAGTAAGAAACCATTTCAGGGGGAGTTTGATCTCGGCAATATGCGAATGAGAGCTAGTAGATCCTAGGGTAGGAAACGCCTGTCTTAGATAAGTCCTCGCCATTAATCTGTTGACAGAGGGGTTGATGCAGGACAATTAACCACCTGCTCTAAAAGCTCGAACTGTTAGAGTATGGCGAATTAATCCCTTTATCTCATAGCCCAGGCCCCATATCTCATGGGTTAGGACCTCAGCCGAACCCCCCTCGTGGACCTCAAATCACATGAGTACCGCCTCACACAGGCCGCCCACCCCGAGTGTGTCCCCGCATCCCACAGGCTACCCCACTCAAGCCTGGTGTGAAATGCGCATTAATCGCCCCCGGTGAGGAGTCTTGAACACGAGACCTCCCCCGGGGGCCCTGCCCACGCTGAGTGTGCCCCTGCATCCCACAAGTGATCCCACTTGAGCCTGGTGTGAAAATGCCCATGCATTAATCACCCACGGTGAGGAGTCTCGAACACGAGACCTCCCGCTCTGATACCAATTTGATGCAGGACAATTAACCACTTGCTCTAAAAGCTCGAACTATTAGAGTATGGTGAATTAATCCCTTTATCTCATAACCTAGGCCCCACATCTCATGGGTTAGGACCTCGGCCGAACCCCCCTCATAGGCCCCAAATCACATGGGTACCGCCTCATACGGGCCGCCCACCCTAAGTGTGTCTCAGCATCCCTCAAGCTACCCCACTCGAGTCCGGTGTGAAATGCGCATTAATCACCCTCGGTGAGGAGTCTCGAACACGAGACCTCCCCCATGGGCCCCGCCCACCCCGAGTGTGCTACTGCATCCCACAGGCGACCCCACTCGAGCCCGGTGTGAAAATGCCCTACATTAGGGGTGTGCAAAACTCTTGGCTACGAGAACTTACATTCAGAAGAAGAAATTGTTACTGAACCGGAGATGGTGTCTATAGTTGTCAGCGATGTCAAAGTGGTCGTGTTGGTTAGGTAAGAGCTAAGCGACACCAACCTCTGTTGTCTAGTAGTTGGTAGTAAGGGTGGTGTTAGGTCAAAGGTGAAGCAAAGAGGAGGAAGCGTTAGGCATGAGGATGAAGATGTACAATTAGGTTGGTTAGGTATGACACGCATAGGACGCTGATTGATGGGCAGGGAAAGGGGGAAACGTGTCAGGTGGAAGAGTGCCAAGTGTCCTACCACTTGATAGCAACAAGGGAGAAGTGTCATCAAAGGAGGACACATGTATAAAGGAGATAGAGGGCAGCGCAAATTTTAATTCAAGTGGGACATGTGTCCCATCTCTCGACAATGCCGAGGAGCTAAGAGAATCGATGGAAGCCAAGTGTTTAAAGGGGGCGATAGATAGAGCACAAGAGAAGAGGGGGAAGACACGTGTTAAGGTCGATGGCTCTAAGGGTGACGTTGTCAGCTCATCCACGTGTCCCCTGCTAAGGACACGTGCGCATGATAACTTAAGCAATGAAACGTGTGAGCTAAGGTCAATTGGGGCCGATTTGTCTCTCTATTCCAAATGAGCTTGGGGGAAGGGAGAAAATTGAAGCATCCACTCTTTCAAAGAGTCTCTTCGTTGAAGGCAGGAATCGGAGAGATGGTCACAAGTGACACATCCAAGGAAGTGAGGGTAGCATGCGAGGTCAACCAGGGAGGCATCGTTGTTCAAGATGACTAGAGTGCAGGGGAAGCGGAGCTGATGGAGCTTCTCTTCATTGAAGATATGCCTATTATAGCTTTAAATATGTCACCTTTACAAACCTCAACGTGCAGTAATGAGGAGGTTTGTCTCCTACTCGTTAGATGAGCTGGCAGAGACTGTGTAACGTGTGTAAGTGATTCAGGGTTCAATCCCTGGTAATATTAGCTTTCAAAAAAAAAAAAGTGACAAGGAGGTTTAGCGTTCAGAGAGTGTTATGGCATCTGAGTTAGAAACTCATCAGAGAGGAAGATAGTCACATTCCAATGGCGAAGGGTATGTGCTAGATAAGGGATGCAATGGGGCATGTGGAGAGGTAGGTAGGAGTGATGTTCAGAGAGTATGAGGAAATTTATTTAGCTTTGTTCCAGTTTGTTGAAGAGAGGGATTACCAAAAAGTTCAGGCCTTTAGACAGATCGAACGCTCAGGGCAACGAAAGGGAGAAGGGAACTGAAAGGCCTCGTTTACTCAATTAACTATGAGGTAGGATCTGCATATAAAAGTGGGGAGAAGAGGACGTTTGCAAGCGTAATAGGGCATAGATTGTCACGTTGCAAGAGACCAAAATGCAACACGTTGCAAGAGACCAAAATGCACCATTTGAATCAAAAGGTTGTTGGCACATTATGGGGCGGGAAGATGAAAGATTGGGTGGCATTGGATGCTGAAGGTGTGGCTGGAGGTGTGGTGGTGATTTGTGACACCAACACCCAGTCGAAGGAAGAATGGTGGTGTGGCCAATATTCAATTTAGTCCTCAAGGATGTGGCTTTGAGGTTTCTGTGGGCTTTCATTGCGGTGTATGGCCCAATTGCGCCAAGCCAGCAAATCTTTTATGGGAAGAATTGGATGCAGCTTTTTAGGAAATGGGAGTTGTCGTGGTGCATGGGGAGGAGACTTTAATTTCATTAGGTTCTCCTTTGAAAAATCCCCAGGTGGTTGTATCACCCACAGCATGAGGGACTTCTTAGAGTGGGTACAAAGGAATGAGCTCGTTGATCTGCCAATGGAAGACATAAGTTTTCTTGGTCCAATGGGCAAGATGGGAATGTCAGGCCGAAGCTAGATCAATTTTTTTAGTCTTCAGAATGGATGGAAAGATTTCCCCTTGCGAGGCATCGTGGCTTTCTGAGGCCAACATCAGACCATTGCCCGATTTTGAAGGTAAAACAGGACAATTGGGGACCTAGGCCATTTAAATTCGAGTTGCCATGGCTTAAAGTGGGTGGATTTACCGAGTTGATGAGAGAGTGGTAGGCCTCTTTCATGGTGGTAGGTCACCCCAATTTTACATTATTCCAAAATTTGAAGCTTCTCAAAGGCAAGCTCAACCGGTGGTAAAAGGAGGTGATCATGAGTCGGGATCAAGAGATGGGAGTTATTCTTAGTGAAATCCAAGCACTTGACGTCAAGGAAGAGGGGATGGAGCTCTCGGAGGATGAGAAAGCTAAGAGGGATTCTCTTTCTCTTGAATACAAAAAACCACCTAAAGAAAGAAGAAATCAAATGGAAGCAGCGGTCTAGAGTCACGTGTATTAAGGAGGGAGATAGTAACACAAGGTTCTTCCACGAGATAGCTAGCGTAAGGGCATGAAATAACAAGATTCACAGTGTGGTGGTAGAGGGGGTAAGGTTGGTAGAAATATCGAAGGTTTGCGATGCTATAGTCCGATTCTATAAACACATCCTTTTTTAGGAAGGGTAAGATAGGCCGAGACTTGATAATCTTACTTTCTTGACGATTCCTGCTGAAGAGGCAAATGTCCATGAGAAACCGGTCTCCAAGGAGGTAAAGGCAACAGTGGATGCTTTGGGGAGGGACATGGCACCGAGGCCAGATGGGTTTCCCTTGGCGTTTTTTCCATATTTTTAGGGAGTTGGTGAAAGAGGATGTGATAGGCTTCATCATCAAATTCTTCAATAATAGTTGGCTTGGGTGCCTCGTTCATTGCCTTAATATTGAAGAAAGAGGAAGCGGAATGTTTGAAGGATTTCAAGCCTAGCACCTTACAAAACTCTTGCAAAAATCTTGGCCACCAAGTTACAATCGACTCTTAAGCATGTCATTTCCAAGGCTCGAATCAAGGCGCATTTGTGGAGGGTAGACAAATTTTGGATAGCATGTTGATCGCTCACTAGAGCATTAATGCCCATTGCAAGGAATGTAAAAAAGGTATTGTTTGTAAGATCGACATAGAAAAGCATACAATCATGTTAAGTGGGACTTCTTATACTACGTGTTGGGTTGAATTGGCTGCAGTGTGAGAGGGAGGGAGTGGATCCGAGCATGTATCAAGTTGGCAAGGTTCTCAATTCTAGTCAATGGGCCACCCAGTGGATTCTTTAAATCCTCGAGAGGTCTCAGTCAAGGGGATTAGTTGTCACCTTTCTTGTTTGTGGTGGTTGTGGATGCCCTACGCAAGCTGCCAGACAAGGGGTTAATAGTGGCATTTTAAGTGGATTCAAGGTGGACAAAGGGGATTTTCAAATTTTCCACCTTCAATTTGTCGATGATAATCACTTGTTCTACGACGTTAAAGCATCTAAGGTGAATAAGGAAGATCATTCGGTGTTTCAAGGGGATGTCAGGCAATACTCAATTTGGTCCTATATGGTTTGCTTCATCGGTCTTCATCAAGTGATGAAAAAGTGAACACCTCTTTCCCATGGTCCCATTGGGTTCCCCCTAAGGTTGCAACATTGGCATGGTTGGTGGGTAGGAAGAAGGTGCTTACGGTTGATAATTTGCAAAAGAGGAAGGTAACGTTCAACAATGTTTGCCTCCTTTGTATGTGTAATCAGGAGTCAGTCAACCACCTTTTTCATTCACTACTCCTTCACTAGAGAGTTTTTGGGAGAAATTCTTATGTTCCTTTGGATTGTCATGGGTGATACCGAAGTCAATTGAGGGGTTCTTGCTCTTAGCACAAGGAAGGGGTTGGGAAAAATGGGTGGAAGTTATGGAGATTGGCGTTATTAGCCGATCTTTGGGCATTATGGGGGGAGAGGAATGACCAATGTTTTCACAACTACAATGGAGTAGCGGCAAAAGACTTTAAGGCGGGCAAAGTTGGATGTAACGAATTGGACTTCGAACTCTTTAGTTCTAGGAGATTGTTCTCTTTATTTTGTTTCTTGAGTTGCTTTGTAATTCTTAAATCGATATATATATATATTGAAAGGTGTTCACCATTCTTAAATCGAAACCTTATAAGGTGTTCAATGTTTTTGCATATGATTGTGTAGCCATGGAAAGGTAGTTCTCTCATAAAGGGCTAGTCGTGGAAAGGAGAAGATCGACAAGGTGCTCGCCATTTTTCCTATGACAATGTAGTCACAGAAAGGCGGTTCTATTATGGTGTTAGTCGTGGAAAGGAGAAGATCCGATGTTTTTAGTGGAGAATGGTGGTGTTTCCATGCGTTTTCAAGGGATGTATTCGCAGGAAGAAAAGCAGTGATGTCCTATTAAAGTGGAGATTGTTTAGGTTAATGGCCCATTACTTTGGCTTTAAGTGAGGGGCATTTTCCCGAGGGCCAAATGTCTTTTCACTTATCTATCCAAGTTAGGGCATATCATAAAATCTAGAGAGATGTTATTTTCTCTTTAGAGCCCAGAGGATTTTCCCTTGTGCTCGCAAGATGGAGAGGAGAGAGGGACAGAGAGTTTCTCCCAAGGGGAGAGTGTTCTCCAAGGAATTCTTCTCATGGATCTAAAAGGTGGAAAGAAGAGGTGGGATATTTTCCCAGAGGTTCTCTTAGTGTATGAGAAGAGGTGAGAGATGTTTATGCTTGTTCATTGTATGTGAGCAAATGTTTTTCTTGTGTCTTGTTGTTGGGAGAAGGATCTCTTCTTGACCACACACACGACAATATCGAAATCATAAAGAAAACAAAAAGAAGATGCAAACCACAACATAGAGAACGTAAAACAAAAAGAAGATGCAAAGGCAAAAATGAAGAAGCAATACAATCACATCTCTCTCTTTCTCACAATAGAATATATATGTGTGTGTGTGTGTGTGTGTGTGTGTACGTCCACAAATGTGAAATACCGATTCCACTATAGGAAGATATGGGATTTAAAATTTAAGAAAAATTAGGTTTTCCACATCTTGTTTTTCTCTTTGTTATTTTTCCACACAATAAGGGTCGATTTGGGCGGTGGGATCGAATATATGGGATGTCAAAAAAACATGTGTGTGTGTGATTATTACCATGGGATAAAATTATTGCCCTTGTTTTTGATAAGACGGTGGTACATTGAATGAACATACTCACCATCATTTGAAGATATCGAGAAGGGATTTAAAATTTAAGAAAAATTAGGTTTCCACATCTGGACCTAAAAATGATAGATTTTCTCAAAGAAGTTTTTTGTATTTATTTTAGTCCCACATTACTGATTTTTTGGCCCATGCTCAAAAATAATCTCAATAAAATGCCTTATATTAGAATCCTCCACTTTATATTTGAAATTGAGAATGCAATTTCATTTAATGTAATTCCAAGCATTTCCATTCTTCCCAAACAATGGGTGCAATCCCATCACCACACATCCCGCGCGTAAATCGACCCTAATGCCTTATATTAGAATCCTCCACTTATATTTGTATTGAGAACCAAGAGAGTACAATGGGTGCGACCTCACAAACGCGTGTGGGCCACAACCATAGTCGTGGTCATGACAAGGCAAGGCAAGGCGAGGCGCGGCATAGTGCGGTGCAGTGTGGTGTGTCTTGGATCAGACTCTTCTTTGGTTTTGGCAATAATGGCACTCCCATGCACATACGGACAAAGAGCCGTCATACACCGACACGATAATTAACGAGTCACATGTGCCGACATGCATTTAATGTGTCGTCCTCATGCTCCTAGAGCCCAACACCTGTCTCTTGAGCTCTATAAGTTCAACTTCCTTCTTCTCAGAAAACATACAAAAATCTTTCTACTCCTCTTCTCTCATTTTCTTTCCGATTCTCTCTACAATCTTTATTGGCCAAACTTTTGAGCAAGCTTGGATTTGCAAGGTTCAGATCGAGTGTGCACTAGATCCTAACCGTTCATCCACTTGCGGAGAGTTGTTGTATCCCGAGGGCAGAATTGTTGGAACTCAGTGCATCAAGGACCTTCCTTATGGGGGAAAATCTATCTTTAAGACGGCGTCTAAACGTGCCTCAGCTCTCTAGATAAATTCTCTATTCCTCTTTATTTTAATATCTTATTTTTCCTTGTTGCATCTCTGTATTACAACCAGCAGGAGCTACGCCTCCAGACCCCAAGTAAGGGGGTGCCGCCACTTGCGACCTCCAGCGAGCTCAGCATAGAGCTTGACCGGCGACAATGCTGACTGGATGAAAAGTACATCTCTAATGATCAGGCTCCATAGATCCTAACATTGTACTCCCCTTATATTCCGGTGGAATGATTTGCCGATGATTTCCCATGGATGTAAACACAATGTGACGAACCGCATATATCGTCTCTTTCTCTACTTATTTTAGGTATGTCAAAATTTATGGTAATGGATATTTCACATTGTCTTCATATGATCGCCTACACACAGTCATGTGATTCCGCAAGGGGGAGCTCAGCTCGTTTCCTGCATTGGTGATGGTGAGTTCCTGGTTTTCACTGCTACACGAGATCATTCAGAGATAAACGATAAATTTCTATATAGGATATCTCATACCAGGAAATCATTCAATAGGCATTCCTACTGAAATTCCCTAACAACACACCTTCCACCATACATGTTACAGGGAAACTGTGAATCCAAACCATCCATCCAGTGGACCCTACCGTGGATGGCTAACAGTTCAGAAACCACACTGATCATGGCAAACCTACCCGTAATTTTTTTCCCGCCAAATTTTGACCGTTGGCTACTAAACTTTGCTATCATCAATAGAACATCTAGGATAGCCTGATTCCTACCCAGTCATTTCCGTTTCACAATTCACATGATTAATTTCCAAAAAGAAAAATAATAAGCCCTTTTTTTAATCGGTTGCGAATTGAATCGAGAGAACTTACCTAAACCTGACCGCGGGTTTGAAATCTCGGATTCGAATCCAGATAGCCGACCGAAAAGGCTTCTACACGAGCGTTTCATGAAATGATGTGAGAACAGTGAGATTCTCCATATCTCCATTTTTGTAAAGAGAGGATTCGAGGTATTGCTTTTTTCTTCTTCTTTTCTTTTTTATTTCACTGTTGCAGATGAATTATCAGATGACCGTCGAACCGGGGCTGCGCGAGCCTGACTTGCGTGGGCACGCCAGGTTGCGCAAACTGAACTCCACGTGGGACAGGAATGCTTCAGATCCACCCCCGTACGTCAGGTTCAGAGAGTCACGCTCTAACAATGGATTAATCAAATACGACATAGGTGGGCCACACAATAGAAAACGGTGTAAATTTATTCTTAAAAACTCCAAATTCATGTGGTGTGGCCCACACGAGCCTTGTAATGTCCTGATTTTCGAGGATCCATTTATCCCGATGTGGTACTTCATATGAGTGGATTGGATGGCATATGAAAGTATGGTGGACCATCCGGACCATTCAAACCGCAATGTGTGATGGCTCGCCCATTTCGAAAACTGAAGCTAAAACCATCCCTGCCGTATATCACTCCAAATCCTCTAAAAACATCCAAGCTACCATCCAAGACACTTTCATAGAAGTGGATGTCCAAGAACATAAAGTGGAGGTATAGGACCTCGGTTTTTCTCTTTCTGGCTGCATACGTGTCTCGTTTGGCACAGGCACGGTTAGCAGGCAGTAGCTCCCGTTGATATAGTACAAGTTTCCAGATGATCGGAGTCCGTTGGACCCGAAACTCCCAGCATATTGACCGCCCGGTCGTTCCAAACTTAGTCTTATTCACCATGCTTCGATGAGATAGACAGTAAAGGAGTGAGAGCACCCTACTTATAGATTAAGCAACCCCTTATTGGGCACGGTCCATTGAGCCTGGGCACAAGTGAGCTAAAGCCCACCTTCTAGAACTTAGAATTCCACACCACTTGAGACAAACACAAGACAAAATAGTATTCTACTAATACAAAGTAATAAAATTTTTATAATACCTTTTGAAACTAATCAGTACTCACCTCATGTTTATTAACACATTACCCATCTCATGTATTCAATGCATGCCATTTTGAGTGTCACATAATCACACCAACTAATCCCTACACATTATCTATCCACATTACATCCTAATCACTTTTCACCTCCATCGTGGCCAATGAATGCCTAGAGTCCATCCACCTCACCATCCACTATTCACTCCATATAATGCATCTATACCTTCCTTTAGCACTAATAGCATTTCAACAAAGTGTCACATAAGCTCTACATCAGCCCTCATTTTCTATAAAAGAGTAGGTTCCCTCTTTTGCACTTTCCCTATCACTACTTAGCAAAAAACCCAACAACATAGAGAGAGAGAGAGAGAGAGAGAGACACACAGAGAGAGAGAGAGAAGAGGGTCAAGGTGTGGGCTTTCTCATCAATCCATCAAGTGGGTCATCACCATCTTTTCCCTTATTTTTTTCTTCTTTTCCTCTCTCATACAAAGGAGTGGGGCCCACAACCCCTGGGACCCCATGATGTATGTATTTTTTTTTATCCTTGCTATCCAGGAAGGACAACAAGTGGGTCACAAGTCATGAGACCCACTATGATGTATGTGTTTTATCCTTGTTGTCCAAGAAGGATAGCAGATGGGTCATTGATCTTCTTCTTCTTAATCTTCTCATCTTCTTATCTTACCACAACCAAATATGGCATTTCAAGGTATGACACCTACCCAAGGTGAACAACCAAACAGGGCATTTCAAGGTATGTCCTTGTTTCAAGGTGACCAACCTAACATGGCATTTCAAGGTATGATCCCTCCCCAAGGTAACTTACCAAACATGGCATTTCAAGGTATGGCACTCCCATGAGGTGACCAACCAAACATGGCATTTCAAGGCATGGCAACTCCCCATGGTGGCCAGCCAAACATGGCATTTCAAGGTATGGCACCCCCCCAAGGTGGCCAACTAAACATGGCATTTCTACCAGGGGCGCCTGCCCATGGTGGCCAACCAATGGCAGACATGCCTGAAGAAGACCTTAGGGAAACCCTGAAGGAAATGCTCCGGTTCGCCATGAACAATCACTGGGAAGAAGTGGTGAACATTTACAAAAAAGAACCATTCACCAATCTGCCAAGATCACCAGTTCAGAAGACACAATATTACACATAGCAGTCACCACAGATAAGATGCATGCAGTAGAGAAGTTCGTGAAGATGGTGATGGGCATGAGAATCCTAGAGCTGGTGAATGACAGGGGCAACACTGCACTTCACTTAGCAGCGGCCATGGGGAATGTGGGGATGTGCATATGCATGGCAGATAAGCACCCTCCACTGGTCGCAAAACGCAACAAAGATGGTGAGACCCCACTCTTCTTGGCTGCTTTGCAGGCAATGCCTTCATCTACCTCCATTCCAAATGCCCCCCAACACATGGCACTGACTACTAGAGAAGGAATGATGGTAACAACATTCTTCATGTGGCCATTTCAGGGGAATACTTTGGCAAGACTTAAAAACTGAAAGTCATTTGATACCATGGTGGACCACACACATTACATACATGTAACCCAAATTAAATAGTCAAAGTTTGAACCCCACTTCAGATTGGTCATAAAGGAAAAAATGCTGATTGTTGGAGATTCAAGTTGATGGTCCAAATTCAACAACAGATATGACCTATCTATAGTGGGTCCTACAACATGGACAGTTTAAGTTGAATTACATGTGTTTTTTACAATTTAGAGTGCATGTGTATGGACCCAACGACCGCGAGAATATCATATAACTTCCAAGTTAATCCTTCTGTTTATTTTCATGTACTCATACCTTGATACTATCTACTCGCAAGATTTGGCCTACCAAATAATTAAAAAATACAAAACGACTGAGTACCCAGCTTCGGATCTTGTCAACTTTGTGAATGAAAGAGGACAGTCAGCTCTGCATCTTCTAGCAAGCAATCCTTCTGCCTTCAAAAGTGGAAGTCACCTCGGACGACTTGAGCACCTCATCTACCATTGTAAGCCATCTCTCTCTACCTTAATGAAGCTTACGGTAAGATCAAGCTCTGCGGGACCCACCATGTGTATGTGACATCCAAACCGTCCATCTAGTAAGTCCCCTCCATGACATAGAACGTGGCAAAACTCAGCTGTATCCAAACTCAGGTGGTCCACACCATCTGGAACAGTGGAACAATGCAAAATCATGCATAAAACATCTAAACTCACTTCATGGGCCAACCTGAGTTTTGAAATGGCCCGAAATTTGGTGGGATCCCTCATTCAGGTCATACACACAATGGACAGATCAGAAGTGTAAATTTACATACGACCATCGATTCCTTCCTCTCTACCACTTCGATTGGAACACCGGAGATTGGAGCTTTTTAGACAGTACCAGTGCAGCGAAACCAACATTCACCAAAACAAGCACAAGCGGCCAAGAGAATGACTTGACATGTAAGGACATCGGCATAAAATACATGGAATATATGGAAGCAGCCAAACATATTGCCGAGACTCTATGAAACCATCCAGAAGAGCAACCCTGTCCTGAATATATTGATCCAAAGCTTGTCACATTCAGAATATAAATGCAAGCTACGAGGGTTGTTAATGTGTTTGAATTCAAATGCTAGTTATAGAGTTAACAGAATTTAGGCTGAGAGCACTTGGAAAAAGCACTTCATATGTATTTGTGAGTACCATACGTTGTAGTCACCGTGCATTTCATTTGGAAACATACATAATAATTTTTGTTATTCATGTACGGTGTAAATCCTACGAGAGAGAAGAAGAAAAAAAAAAAAAAAAAAAAAAAAAAACATTACTCTTTATTGAGATTTATTATGTCCATATGTGTGCAGATCTGTGCGCAGGTGTGCCAATACAGCAACTTGGGCAAGGTCCAAGCTTTCCATCAGGTGGGCTACACTGATTAGATACTTAAGAAGTAAGCTGTTTCACTTGTCAGGTGGGCCACTATTTATAAAACAAATGGATGGTTAAAACCATTTGTTTGTGTGCACTGTGGCCTACCTGAGAAGTGAAACAGAGAGATTATGCTAGAAGGTCTAAGAAGTGTGGCCCAACTAATGGAAAGCACAAGCCACATCAGGAGAAAATTAACATGCAGTCACTTTAGCAATGACGAGAAAAAAATTTCATTCAGTCACTTTAGCAATGATGAGAACATACATATCACTTCTCATTACATATCAAACTTCCTTTGGTTTTTGTAAAGTTTCTCAGGGATCACAAGTAAATATACAGTACATGCGCCAAAGCAAATGGATCTAAACGGTGGTTGGTACCTTCCAGCGAGAAACCTTTGTGAATCGATTTATGGAGCTGCTGCTAGGGCAGTCTAACAGATCTGTGACCTTGAATGGAAATGTGTGAATGGTGTGCCCGTCTTCTGAGTTAGTAAGATTTTGCAAATAGTGCAACTTCATCGGCTGAATTGCCTGTCATTAGGCATGTTTTTAGCCCAGGTGGCTGTTCAAAAGGGAAACATCTAATGGTTGCACCGGTCTCTTCCTTCACTTTCAACTCCTCAGCTTCGCTGTATTTAGAAAGATGGTACACATACATGAAAAATAATAAAAATCAAGATATAATGTAAAATACATATTAGAATTTGTAGATTAAATACCTCGCTGACCATGGACCTCTCGCCCATTTTCCTTGAGAGATTGCTTCCTTGAGCTCATCGTATGAGCTTACATCTACAATGTTGCTGTAGGAGTTCCATGTCAGCAATGAAGTATGTACCCATTTCGGGTAATTGAAAGAAACATGCATTGAATTTTATGAAAACAGTTCAAAGCTTGA